>JAVTVY010039521.1:0-19762 GCA_036873755.1 Hanleya hanleyi | reverse complement strand
TGATTTGATTATGTCTACCAGAACCTCACCGCAAAATTTTCCCATCAGTTAAGGCCTTGGCAAAAGCAGACCTGGCTCAACTTCTATGTATTTCTAAAATGATAGAACTACAGTCAACACTACTAGATCACCTTTTTGTCAACCTACAATACATGGTGTTGTCAAAGTTCTAAAAGTACATCGTATTCAATGCATGACTGTAGACAATAACTGAGAGCCGACATGGCCGAGGGGTATTGGAGGCCATTTTATGCCACAGCTCGGTCAATACTTGAATGGGTGACCGGGTGCTGTACTGGCTGGGCTGATCAGTGTCCAGGGTAATAAGAACTGTGAGCACTCTCATGTTCTGGCACATGTATGCACCGTCGTGATATGACTGAAACAAGGTTGAAAACGACGTTAACCCCTACTACTCACTCACCCTTTTATGTCACAGGTCGGATGTCCATGCTTGTAATGTTCCGTCTTCAGGTGGCTGGAAGTAAGGAAAGGAAAGATTACGTAGTGATGATTGTGTGCAAATTGGAAGTCAGCTGGGCTTGGGGAACCAACATTTCAAACGATTTTAGCAGACAAACTACTTCAAATTAAATCAAGTACCAGTAGCAGATATACCGATATTTTTTATCATTATTCAACTTATACATGTTATATAAAATACTAAAAGAAGAATCTAAAAACCTTTGCATTTCAACTTTAAAAGATGCAGCAATAATTGAGATTGGCTTTGTTTATGTTAACAAATACTAAATATAGAGTATTCACTTTGAAAGACCCAATACTTGATATCTGGTCCTACAACAACGGTAATGTGAGTGGAACTGCTGATATAATTGGCCATGATATAAAGTTATTTCTCACATCACAACGGTCAAAAGCAATGTGATACACCCATGTGATACAAAACCTGTATCATACCCTTACAGTTTGCTAACTATATTTTTGATTATTTTTCAACATTATTTTGATGTGAGAAATAAATTATAACATTCTTGGTCATGTATCTGATTTTTATCACACTCGTTTGATAAAACCCATATGAAACTCGCTAAAGCTCGTTTCATATGGGTTTGATCAAACTCGTGTGATAAAAATCAGATAAATGACAACTCGTAGTGATAATCTATGTACCGTGGATTCGCGAGTTCAATGTTTAAATTCACACACCCTGCATCTGACCATAGTTCAGCCGATGTGCACATTGTCTTGAGATGGGTAAGCCAATGTTGAAAATTCTGATTTATTTCAAATTTATCCTAGGGCATCACCTTCCCTATCGCTATGGTTATGATTGACAGGTGTGCCTGAAAATTACATGCGCCTACTCCATCGATAGACAGTATATTTCACATTTGAAACCTAAAGCAGCTATTCTGCACTAATATACAGTACTACTTCATTGGCCCTGGTATTGAGGAACCACGACATACGATGCCTTGCAAGTATCCTGAGTATAGCTAATACAGCAAAATGCTGTGGTATTTTATGCCAATCATCCCTTGAATTCTTTCATAGATAATATTGTATTAGTTGGATAGACGATGGTGGTGTGTAAACAGAAAGTGACAAACACTTCCTGGTCCACTGGTGAAAAATCTACATGAATATGGATTTTTGAGTTTCTATTTTATTCCATTTTAGTGTACCATAACTAAAATATTCCATTTTTGGTACAAACAACAAACAACCTCGCAGCACAAAATTTTCTATGTATTTCTGTATCAATCACTTTGAATAAGTTTCTTTCAGTTTCAATCACGAAACAATGTTTTTTTTAGTTTTCTTTTGAACAGTCTACTTAAAAAAAAAAAAATTCTTTCATGAAAGTTTAATGTAATAATGATTAATCATTTTGTCAAATGTCATTCTTTGTTCTTCAATAGAATTTCTCTTATTTCCACTATCAATGTTGAACATTTGTGGGAAATGAATGAACATACACTGGTACAATTGCTGTTTCGGACCATTTTGCATGGCAGGACGGTAAATTTAACCCATGAGCATATTAGTCCATTATCTTTGATGTTCAGTTAGACAGTGAAATAATATCGGTTGGTAAGCTTACACTATCATCTAGCGTAATCAACCTTTCAGAATAATTGCAGTATATCTGACAGTATTTGGTCTTCAACCCATCAGATTGTTATTTCTCACGGAGGAGACCGTCACTGTATTGTTTGGGAAGTGTCTTTATAACTCGTTATGATTTACATTTCCAAATAAAGTTGTTGCGATGGACATCTCAGGTATTTTAATAGTGTTTTGACTTATAAGACTATGCTGTTTGTGGAAATATAGTGAATTCAGAGACCATTCAAAATTACGTAACCCTGCCTGAATCGACTGCTTGTGTCAATGGGCGCAGTCGCTATATATAATTCAAGGAGGTACTCTCTAAAAACAATCGCTGTAAACAAAATTGCACATCTACAATAATTGTGTTCCAGTGCCGTGGTACACAAATTTTGAAGAAAACCTACACATCTTGTGTACCAGTACACACTTTTTTGTGGATGTGCAATTGTTTTTACAGAGTATCATACATGATGGTGTAACCCTCCATTATTGTAAATGTTTGTGGAGTGGAAGGGGAGAGGGGCGCATTGTCTGGATACCTGACTACTAAGGTTTTTGCGGGTTCCTTAAAGTATACTTTCCTGAAAACACTGCATGGTACATGTAGTTTGATGAAGTAGCCACTTATTCTCATCTTAGTGGGAAAGGGGGGGGGGGGGGTATCTGTGGCGGTGTTACATAATTGTGAATGGTTTATAATTCTGCTCGCTTTCTTCCATCATATGTCTGGGCTTGCTCGTCCATAGCCTTCAGTTCGTCTGTACCGCCGATTTTGTCTACGTTGGAAATTGAATCTGTTCTGAGTTGACCTTCCGTGAAAAAGGATCGCAGTAGACACCAGAAATTACCTTTAGGTTGAAGATGCTGATCTTGAAGACACTGCTCTCGATTAAAACAACCAGGAAACTTCTTTGATGATGCCCAGGCCTCCATGCGGACTTCTAAGCATTTGTGTTCTGCCAACAGCGACAACAGCAGCTCCGCAATGTTGTTGTTGTTGTTGGTACAGGAAGCAATTTGCTCACGCATGCGTGTTGAAAATACGCTTTGCATGCTGGGATATGAATTACGTCATAAATACCAAACTGCGGCTGTCGGAGTGAAAACATATATTGGTCCAAATGTTTGCCACGCCATGATGGACCGAATGAAATTGGTACATCGTTTGTCCACACCCACACGCTCCTACATTGGCGGTGAAAAAACCGTTTGTCAATATATGATGTACCATATGTTTACCAATGTCGGACCATGATGGTTACAGCTTGGGGAAAACGCGTGTGATATAGTAAGCTTACATAGTTAGATGGAATTGAACATATCCAACTACAGTTTGTTATAATTGTTCACCTACATATATACTCAAAAACAGATCCCGTCTTCTACGTGTCTGTCTTCATGTTAAACATCCAGATATTCACTCGGTACCATGGACATAAATTAATATTGACAGTACCAGTACTTTATCATCGATACAGAACGAGATCAGGCAGGCTGCAGTACCTATATGAAGTAAATTCAGTCCATGAAATGCAGCACATTGATCCTATGAAACACAGAAACAATGTATGATAATAGATAAATAGTTAAATATACGAAATAAGAATCATTTATTTGTGTATATGTGGCAGGGAATTTTGGTTTGAGAAATTTGATGATGTCAGAGTTCCAGTTTGCTGAGTTTAAATTTTCTCTCAAATTTCAATGATTATGAATTATTATGTTGTCTAGAATTGAAATACGTAGTTACATATTTATGACTCTCAAGATGTTCAAGGGTCTCACCCAAAGTGGAAGACAAATTTCCAGGTCCATGGAAACTTTCTTTTTTACTGCATTGACACATTGATGATGAAGCTCAGCCTGAAATAAAATCTTTGTAAAATGAGACAGGGTATAAAGTGTGAATATAGTTTGTGAATATGGGAAGGGGGGGGGGGGGGTGTAGAATTACAGCAGGAAATTGTTTTTGAGAGAGCTAGAACTAATAAATAAAATTCAAGGACAACACTATCTTTCTCAAGGATTTTCATGGCACAGACTCTCAACAATATTGAAATTTCAGCACGACAAAACAAGAATATTTTAACAGATTAATACTCACTCTACCCCTCCTGTGTCACTACACCTCCAGTCATCATGTTTATCCATATGACCAAGTTTTGCTGGTGTGTGACGACCTAACTAAGATAATTTGAGTGTCCATTTCTTGGCACACCTTATACACAGAACTTTGGTAAAGTGTTCTTCTGTGATTGTGTTCATTCATTTATGTTAACTGTATTGCTGATCTGCAAAGACTTTATACCTTGATCAATAAATGTTATTCTTATCTACAGTTAGTTTTAAGGTGTTCTGTCTTCATATTGTCTTTCCACCATCAAATTTTATTTGTACAGATTAGGGTACTCAGTGCACTATTCTAACATGTCTAATGTACTTTGTCATACAGGGATACGGTACTGCACATTCAGCAATATTTTCATTATGATCTCTTCACAGACCCACACCTCTTAATCGATGAAGGAATTCATGATCATTTCAGTTTTCACTTTAATAGTTCAGTTTTATTTTTCGGGAACTCATCAAACATGTCAAATGGCTTCACTCTGACAGCAGCAGTGCTCAGCTGAGATAATCCTCACAGCTTGAACTGCTACGGACTACTTATACACTAATCTTCAAACATATGGCCTATTGTCTTTCAATAAATGATAAAACATTTCTGAAGCTTTGATTAATCAAAACTGCTCCATAACAAACTTTCATGCATGTCATTGGTCATTGCCTTTTCTGATGTAAACATCTGAGAAGGGTTGTCAATGTTCAATCTGATTAAAACGCAGACTTAATAAACCGCTCCTCTATCGGACATGTCGCTGATTAAGACTTAATCAGCGACATGTCCGATAGAGGAGCGGTTTATTAAGTCTGCGTTTTAATCAGATTGGTCAATGTTATGCATAATTTGCATCATGGGTTGTTTTGGAGCAGCAAGGTTTACTTGGGCCCATGTTCCGGATTCTTTGTTGTTGAAGAATTCTTTAGAATTTCGCTAATTACGATAATGATGTCAGGCTAAAACACTCGCATAGTTACCTGTTGCTATAATCCTATTCGACTGTCAACTGGTCAATCACCATCATCACTGCCCGACGCTTGCTGTCAGTCACTGTCACTGTTGTTGTTGTAACAGACTGTGTGAAAACGTCGACACAAGCAGAAAAACTGTTTTCTGAGAACAGCATTTGAAACCATAATGCATCAACAGGTGGTCAAGAAGACCCAGGGGTCAGTTCAGGTCATCTGGTGAGCAAATCGGACGTAGTCATCGATATTTGTTTCGTGTGGAGGGGCACCTGCTCACCGAGTGTGCTTCCACTGAGATTTTGAAAACAGCTGACCGTGAGCGCGCGACTTGGAACGCTGTTTGACTTATCCGCCTCCAAACAGGAGAGTTCACATACAATCGTCTCCGTGCCGTCTCCGCTCGTTTCCAATGACCCATTCTCCGTTCATTCTCATGAGAAAACGGAGAATGAGCGGACCGTCAATATATTAGACTATTTCTACCGTAAGACAACAAAGAGCTGCAACGGAGAATGGACGGAGAACGAGAAAATGGTACCATTCCGGACCAGAAACGACCGGAGAACACTGTAACGGTCCGTCCATTCTCCGATGGTTTTGTCCGTAACGGTCCACAAAAGTCCGTCTCCGCTCTGGTCCATTGCATTTGTCCGTCCATTCTCCTCGCAACTCCGGTCCGTTCTGTGGGGAAATTGCGTGTGTAGGGTTAAGAAAGGATGTTTTCGTAGGCGTGCTCAATGGTTATTTTACGCACGGTTGGTTTGGAAAAGTTTATATTTTAAGACAAGGGCGAAGCCCGCGCCCTAAAATTTATAAACTTTGCCAAACTAAAACTAAAACATTTGAAAACATTATTTCTATTCTGTTGCACTATTCAAATTGATTATCAACAAAGATTATAATGAAAGGTTGAAAATATATGGTAAACTTTAACATCCTTTCACCCCATTGTTGAAAAAATGGTTCACTGATACTGGCATGATGCTCCCGTTTCGGTTGGCATTGTGCCAATATCAGTGAACGAGTTAATGTTGTCTCTCAAATGGGGGTTGATTCTGTCAGCGAGTCAGGCTTTGAAGAACATATGTGAATATAGGTCTATTTGTGTCGCTTTGTTAATCAATTTCCCGATGGAAACAACAGTTAATCTTGAGAAAGAAATTCTATCTTGTAATGTATTTTGTTTGTCTTATTCGCTTGTGACTTGTATGAAAGCAGACGTCCCTTTCCTCGCCCGACTTGTGAAATAGAGTCTCTTTCTCCAAATGAACACCTGGACCTGAACACCTGTACATTTCACACAACTTTGCTAAAGCACTCAATAACTGCCCAGTTAGCAAGTTGTTATAGACACAAGTGTTTTGGAATTGCCACTTGACAATCACACGAGACTCCTTCATCGAGTTTAGGGGCACAGACGTCGTGAAATTAAGCTACCGATTTAAACGTTATACGGTTAATGTGGTTAACCCTATTTATTCGAATTGATCAGACGAGTGACCCTGATAAGTGAGGATGAATTTACTGGAAAATATAACCTTCGAAGAACGACGTGGTGAT
This sequence comes from Hanleya hanleyi, assembly GCA_036873755.1. NCBI lineage: Eukaryota > Metazoa > Mollusca > Polyplacophora > Lepidopleurida > Hanleyidae > Hanleya > Hanleya hanleyi. Next base: position 13,033 of record JAVTVY010039521.1, on the reverse strand, counting down.
CAGATGAATAAAGAACATTCTCCAGAAGATGGGCTGCTAAATGAATTTGACCCAAAATTGGATGTCGTGGTACTGATTTCCCTGATATACATATTGTCAATTTACATTTGGCTGTATGTAAACGTTTCCTGGGCAGTTTTTCTAGTATTTGGCGGGCGAATGGGAAACTGTACCTTAGCCGACTAAATCACAGGGGCTCGTTACCGTTGTTAAGTTAAGAAATAATGTTTTCATATGCGTGCTCAATGTATATTTGAGGCACGCTTCATGTTTTAGGACGAGGGTGAAGCTCGCGCCCTAAATTTGATAAACTTTCCCACACTAAAGCGTGCCTCAAAAAAACATCGAGTGGGTCCATGAAAACATTATTTCTATTCTATCGAACTACTTAAATTGATTATCAACGAAGATTACAACGAAAGGTTGAAAAATATTGTAAACTTTCGCAACCTTCCCCCTCACCCCCCTCTCAGCTGCCAACTTTCCCCAGAGTGTCAGTTGGCAAGGTGCCAAGATCAAGTGACGAGTTTATGTGATCTCTCAGATTGGGGTGATTCTGTCACCTGAGAAAGGCTGAGTGAAACATATATGCATAAACGTCTATTTGTGTCCCTTTGTTAATCAATTTCACGATTGAAACAACAGTTAAACTTGAGACAGATATTTAAGACTTTAATAACAACTAAAGTATTAATTGACAGCTATGCAGACGACATTTATGCCTACCATTCCTCGCCCGTCCTGTAAAAATAGAATCTCGAGAGAGAACATCTGCGCTTTCAATATGACGCATGCAGATTTCATACGGCACAACGTTGTAAAACGTGCTAGATTAAAGCGGAGTTGCTAGTGTGTAATAGATTACAGGTGTTATAGAATGCTTCATTAGGTTTGAGGGACAGGAAGCCGAAGATAACTCACTCGAGATCCCCCAGTCCACCGCCAATCAACCTCGCTTCAATCGGGTTCCTGGTGTTCGGCAAAAAAAATGTCACGTGGGCTTCTAATGTCATCGTTTAACAGAAACATGTCGCCCCTAAACATCGGGGCTACTGACTTGTTAAAGTCGCGTTATTCATATTGGGCTGCATGGAAACCCTTCCCGAGAATTATCCAGCCACACTTCAAAAATCCTCACAACCCAGACTTCTGAGTAACCATGATGGTGTTCCTGAGTACTAAGATTCTCCATATATGATTCATGTGATAATAGCGAGGAGACAAATTGATTCGGTATATTACAGGCGATGTGTCTAAACCGCTAGATTATCCACACAAATATATAGTTCCATAAGATGATTTATAGATCTGCCCGACCTTGATGTACCGTGCTCAGTAACAGACACACACAGTGCCAGGTCCCTTATAATACTAAAAAATCTACAACCCATAAATCATGCAAGCGAACCAAAATTAATTTCAACGGAGTATTGGCAAGGGATAAGAGACACTTCTGAATATGAAGTTCATGTGTATGACAGATAAAAGAAAAATACCACCGCTTCAGCACACTTTATGAATCGAGCAAAACTGCGTTGTTTACACAGTGAAATCGCTCTGCTGCCTTCTTTGAACCTTGGTGGCGAACTAATTCATATAACCGTATAGGTTGCCCACGTCGAAATGTAGGTGACGGTTATCAATTACTGAAACTCTCGCTTGTCAAAAGCCTCCGATCTGTTTCATTTCCATCGTGATCATAGTGTGGACAAAGGCGGCCATGGTATTTCATCTTCGAATGAAATTACGGGCGACATGCCTGTTCCGCTCCTAGTCTCACTGCGAATAGGGGCTACAACTGTTTGAACTGGGCTCCAGAGTACAACCGTATATGTCCACAGGTATTACTGGTATATAAATCATGTAAACGATAAACAGAATCAAAGCTCAAATCTATCTTCTAAATGACTGAGATTGGCGACCTGTGAATATTTTATACAATATGTTGCTTCTGGGGTGACAAGTTGAAATACGAGCTGAAGAGGAAACACGATATCCTCGTATTAGTGTAATAAGCACCTGGCGCCATAGGTTCAGGTTCGTTTCAGGTTCTTCTGGAGGAGGAGGAGTAGAAGCAGTGTAAACAATAAGCGTCTTGCGCCCTGGGTTCAGGATCCAGAGGAGGAGGAGGACGAGGAGGAGGAGTTGGAGGAGTTGTATGACTAGTTCGGGCAATCATGTCCTGGGTGCAAGGGGCGAGAAATTCGACTAAAGTCGGCCAAGTTTAATCATGTGACAGATTAACATACAGAGTGAAGGATTTAGCATAACTATTCCATTCACCAAACAAGTGTAGACGTATACTACATAACGATGTACTTCATAACTACAACGAGCATGTATAACTTTCCTATCCAGACTTTATAAATACCATCTATATTAGTGAGGTGGCTTAGGGCCTTATTTTGGGAAGATCGTGACACGCTGGACCAAAGCACCAAACTTGGCACACCCATCACTTGAGGCATAAAGAACAATATCAGAAGGGGTGCCCTTTGCTCTGGGCTCTGTGATGCCCTCTGGCCCCCAAAAGGGCATCTGAGGGGCAATATTGTTATTTAAAGAATAGTTAGCCTCGAAACAGCTTCGTTATTTTCATTATCCATCAGGCTGGGAAGCTGAAACTTGGCACACTGGATCACTGGTTCAAGCGCTACCAGAAAATGTCACAAAATCCAAGATGGCGGCCATGATGACATCACAGTGACATCATATTCCAAAAATAAGTCATTTTGCGGACAATTTATCAGACCGATTTTTTCAATTTTTTATTTGTGGAATTTTCTTCGCTGAAACTGCCTGGTAAATTAATAAATAATCATCTTATTTGAGATAAAATACTTTTGAGCACTTTTACAAAGAACAACACATTAATTTTGAAGAAATACGACGAAAACAGAACTTTCTGGTGCACCCTAATGTTATCCATTATGAATTTACTTATGAAGCTGTGCTCCGAGTTTTATGCAACAGGCTCAAAATAACATCAGTATCATAAGCGATAACTGCTCTAAGTTACAGCTCTCGACGTTTCTTCATTTTGGAGTATCAGGGAAAAGTTCTTTGAGAAGGGAGAGCCGGGTGGCTGAAACCACCTATACCAATTAGGTTTACATAATCGCCTGTGTAAAAGGAAACAATCGCCCCTTATCCATGTAAAACTTGACAATTCAGCTTTTCATCTCGTAAAATGGAGAAAAGATGAAAATGCCCAAGACTGGGCAGTTTTTTAGGGTATTCTTGCATTTACCAGGTTCACCCCATGTTGAAGCGTTTACTTCATCAGACGTCCTCGATGCTCATCCATTACCATTCGATGAGTTATATGTTTTAACCGATCTGTCATCACAGCTCCCGAGCTAGCGTATCTAATTCCGCTTAAGCCGTTGTCAGGGGCCGTGGGGATACTTCATAGTATCCACATTAACAGCTGCAATAACAGCTGAGATACTAAGGCTACGACCGAGAATCCACCGTATTCTCGGGTCTGCAGGTGAGGTGCCGAGGGAAGCTTTCCTGTTAAGTCATATGGTTGCTTTTTAGTCGCCAGACATCAATTTTTTCCACCTCTTGCATATCGCTTCAATTTCAATCTTTCTACTTTTAAGTTCGAGAGAAGAATAGCTGAATTAACAAGTGTTACATGGGCCGGGGACTTGTGTTTAGTTCTGCATGTCTCCGTTTGTATATTTGTGACCGCCGTATACAGCCAACATTTTTGGACGGAATGGTACGAAACTTCATCTGAAGAGTGTTGGAGTCAGTCAGAGTGAAACTAAAAAAAACAATCCCAAAAAGGGCATCTTACGCCTGTTGGAGGCCGGAATTTTTTATTGGAAGGCCATCAAATTACGTCAGGATAGCTAACAGAACTGTATGGTCAGAAAAGGGACTTTAAAACCAAGAAGAAATCAAAAGGACATTTAACGCCCAATGGGGGCCGAGAACATGAAACATACAAGTAACATGTTCTAGCACTTGTCTATATATTGCCATTGAATGGACACAGCTTTGGAGGCCCGCAATGTTTGGGGGGGTTCGGTCAAAAGTCTGTCAAACATTTTCAGGATAACTATAGGGATCTGAGAGAGTGACTAGACACTCGTAGACGAGTCCAAGCCATCAAGAGTTGTTATTTTGACAGACTCTTTAAGTGCATTACAGGCATTTCTCAATTACAATTATTCAAAATTTTCCAGTATTCTATATGATATACTTTTTACAGTATCATCCTTACGCCACCAGAGTAGAGATATCATACCAAAGTTCAATTTTTATTACACACATATGGTTATGAGTAGTATACAATACATAAATTGAGTCACATTGACCCCTGATTTTGAGTGCATTTGTGGAGGGAACGTGGAGGAGAGGTCACTGAGTGCAAGTGTGGGTGGTGGTGGTGGGACCAAAATGGCGGCCAGTGTGGGTGGTGGTGGTGGGACCAAAATGGCGGCCAGTGTGGGTGGTGGTGGTGGGACCAAAATGGCGGCCAGTGTGGGTGGTGGTGGTGGGTTCAAAATGGCAGCGCAAGGGAGCAAACGAGGCGGTGGGGAGGTCACGGGAGAAAAAACCCTCACATTACCCTCAAAAAACGTCTAAGCCATATAATAATAATAAACATAATCTATAGGTGTTGTACCATGTTAATAGGATCAGTCTAGCATCTGTACCACCCTAGGGTCGAGCGGTTATTGTCCCGTGTATCTCCGCAGAAAATCAACAAACAAAATGGCGGCTCCAGGATGGTATGGGGACGCCCTTTCCACATCACGGCGTCGATCATAGCGCCATCTGCACACACTGACGCAAGGGAGACAACTCGTGTGGCCCAAGGATATGGAAATAGCCGTTTTGGAGCTAGGGAGTTACTACTGGTCCAGTGGGGTCGAGTGATGTATCAATGTGAAGCCTATGTGAGGGGGCATCTGATGGGCTGGGTGTGGGGTTGAACTAGCGTCATTCTGCGCATGCGCGGTGGCCCAAGGGTATGGAAATAGCCGTGTTGGAGCTAGGGGAGCTACTACTGGTCCAGTGGGGTCGAGTGAGGTATCAAAGTGAAGCCTAGGTGAGGGGGCATCTGACTGGACTAGTGGGTTTGAAATAGCGTCATTCTGCGCATGCGCGGTGGCCCAAGGGTATGGAAATAGCCGTGTTGGGAGCTAGCGAAGCCAATAATGGTCCAATGGGGTCGTATGAGGTATCAAAGTGAAGCCTAGGTGAGGGGGCATCTGACTGGACCAGTGGGTTTGAACTAGCGTCATTCTGCGCATGCGCGGTGGCCCAAGGGTATGAACATAGCCGTGTTGGCATGTAGGGGAGTGACTCATGGTCCAATGGGGTCGAGTGAGGTATCAAAGTGAAGACTAGGTGAAGGGGCATCTGACTGGACTAGTGGGTTTGAAATAGCGTCATTCTGCGCATGCGCGGTGGCCCAAGGGTATGGAAATAGCCGTGTTGGAGCTAGGGGAGTTACTACTGGTCCAGTGGGGTCGAGTGAGGTATCCAAGTGAAGCCTAGGTGAAGGGGCATCTGACTGGACTAGTGGGATTGAACTAGCGTCATTCTACGCATGCGCGGTGGCCCAAGGGTATGGAAATAGCCTTGTTGGAGCTAGCGAAGCCAATAATGGTCCAGTAGGGTCGAGTAAGGTATCAAAGTGAAGCCTAGGTGAAGGGGCATCTGACTGGACTAGTGGGGTTGACATAGCGTCATTCTGCGCATGCGCATAGACGTTTTGGGATGTAGGGGAGCCCCTAATGGTCCAATGGGGTCGAGTGAGGTATCCAAGTGAAGCCTAGGTGAAGGGGCATTTGATGGGTTGGCTGTGCGGTAGGAATATCATTCTGCGCATGCGCAGATGCAATGCGGAGCTCTCGTCCAATCAGAAGCGAGTATTTCAAATCCGCCACGGAGCTCTCGTCCAATCAGAAGCGAGTATTTTGACCCGGTGCATTATGGGACATATCCAAGATGGCGGCACGTATGTTCAAGATGGCGGCACATCCGGTGTCGAAAACTGGCCATTTCTGTCGGGATGTGGTCACCTAGTGTCGAAAACTGGACCCTGTATGGGTCCCGCTAGACGTGTTGGAGCTAGGGGAGCCACGAATGGGCCAATGGAGTCGTATGAGGTATCAAAGTGAAGCATTCGTGAAAGGGCATCTGATGGGCTGGGTGTGGGGTTGAACTAGCGGCATTCTGCGCATGCGCAGTCTGGCCGTAGTATAGAAATAGACGTGTTGGGGTGTAGGTGGGCCCCTAGTGGGTCGATGGGATCGAGTGAGGTATCCATGTGAAGCCTAGGTGAGGGAGTTACACTACGGTGTCGTATCCATTCTGCTGCGCAGGTCACGTGGGGGTTGTGACGTCACTTCCGGGTTTTTCACTAAAACTACCTCCAAACATAGAAGAGTTCCAATGTTTCCTCTTAGACGTCCGTATGTTCAACCGCCGGGGTGTTTTCCCGCCGCGGCTCGCCCCAGCCCCCCAGCGCGAGCGCGCGCGCGAGTTCTCCGGAAGTGCGCGTCATCCCCGGCAGTGCCCGCGCGGACTCGGATCAAAAGGTCAAAGGGTCACCTCCAGGTCAAACGGTCCAATGTCCAATGAGACAATGTTGCGGCATCGCTATAGTCAGAGCTTGAGCACAAAAAGGGGATTGTAAATGAACCTGGGAAGGATGGGCAGGTCCATTTGGACCAATCAGCGGTCGAGAAAAAAGAGCCAATCAGCGGTCGAGAAAAAGAACCAATCAGCGGTCGAACAATCAGCCAATCGAATTGGGGTGCTCACGGTGTGCTTTCGCTGACGTCCGCGCCTACATCTGGGTTCTTGTACACCCGGGTAATGTTTTCTGGACATGGATGGGTTACCTTTGGCTCCATTCTAGGCCACTGATTGGCTAATACGGTGTTCAAAACCAGTTTCATTCATTATGCTCATAGAACTTATAGTCATAATATATACGTGTTGGACGAGTCTCTTCACTCACCGTATACACGTACCTCAATGAAATGCCCGCTCCAAACCTAGACCAAAAACACGTACTTGGTCTGTAGACTGATTTCATTGGCTCTCTACTTTTACTATAGTGCTCTTGCATTCTAACCTTGATGGGTTACCTAGAACTTATAGTCATAAACATAATCTATACGTGTTGGACGAGTCTTCACTCACCGTATACACGCACCTCAATGAAATGCCCGCTCCAAACCTAGACCAAAACACGTACTTGGCTGATTTCATTGGCTCTCTATTTTTACTATAGTGCTCTTGCATTCTAACCTTGATGGGTTACATTTTGGCCCCATCCTACACCACTGATTTCAGTTTGACTGAATTTCCACATTGGGCATTGATGCATTATGAATAAAACACACAAGACAGGGTTTTTTGGTGAGATCTCATTTTTTTTATTCAGTGAACAACAACAACGTGAGAACAACCACGTGAAAACTGAAGCCCAGAACAAGGGGCTTGTAATTAATTGAAGCTCAGAACAAGGGGTTTGCACATTGAAGCCCAGAACAAGGGGCTTGCACATTGAAGCCCAGAACAAGGGGCTTGTAATTAACTTAAGCCCAGAACGGGGCTTGTACATTGAAATGATGGGCGGCCCAGTCATAGACGAGTACATCGCGGTCCTCGGCCTTGGGGTACTCGTCAAACATCTGTACGATGGTAGATAAGGGTCTTCCCCGGCATCGATGGTACAGGTAAAACAAACAATATTGTCCGCACACGCCACTGGTCAGGCTTTGCAACGTTTGACTGTTCCAACACCACGTCTCTGTGCCTTGATCCATGAAGTCTGTTAAATCGGGATGGAGGGGTGGCAGGCCGTACGGGTCAAAGTATTCGCCCTGGTGTTCTGTCAAGTACACGGCCACCCAGTGTTCACCGGGCCGATCCATCGGGTCCGTGTTGAGAACGTAAGCAGCAGGATACATACGGTCTAATGGAAACACATCTCGGGCGAACACCCCTTGAAAGACCATACGTATCTCTGGGTCATTCTCCAGCACGGTGGTTATCTGGTCTGCATCCATGTTAGGTGGAGAAGTCACACAGGACGTTGCGCGCCTTGTCCACTTGAATGATGTTGTCAAACTCGGCGTAGCAGATCACATTGACGGTGGTCGCCAGGGCTCGTGCAAAGTGGATTTCCAACCGTAAGTTGCCTTGCTTGGCCAGGGCCAGCTGATGGTCGTTCTCTAAGGTGGGGGTCAGATCGAAACAGAACAACGTGTATCCGTTCGCGTAGTCCTCCCGACTGATCATATTCCCTTCGTCCTGGTTGATTTGACCGGTGGCTGTAAACAGGCTCTGAAAGGCTCGAATGAAATTCCTCCGCCCAAAGTTCGGTGTTAAGGCCGTGGCTGGCACCTGTTGTCCATCCACATGCAGGGCCACAAAATTGATGCCGAAATGTTAAATCGGGATGGAGGGGTGGCAGGCCGTACGGGTCAAAGTATTCGCCCTGCTGTTCTGTCAAGTACACGGCCACCCAGTGTTCACCGGGCCGATCCATCGGGTCCGTGTTGAGAACGTAAGCAGCAGGATACATACGGTCTAATGGAAACACATCTCGGGCGAACACCCCTTGAAAGACCATACGTGTCTCTGGGTCATTCTCCAGCACGGTGGTTATCTGGTCTGTATCCATGTTAGGTGGAGAAGTCACACAGGACGTTGCGCGCCTTGTCCACTTGAATGATGTTGTCAAACTCGGCGTAGCAGATCACATTGACGGTGGTCGCCAGGGCTCGTGCAAAGTGGATTTCCAACCGTAAGTTGCCTTGCTTGGCCAGGGCCAGCTGATGGTCGTTCTCTAAGGTGGGGGTCAGATCGAAACAGAACAACGTGTATCCGTTCGCGTAGTCCTCCCGACTGATCATATTCCCTTCGTCCTGGTTGATTTGACCGGTGGCTGTAAACAGGCTCTGATAGGCTCGAATGAAATTCCTCCGCCCAAAGTTCGGTGTTAAGGCCGTGGCTGGCACCTGTTGTCCATCCACATGCAGGGCCACAAAATTGATGCCGAAATGTTGAAAGTCAAACGGATTCTCTGGTAGGCTCCGCTGAAACTGGTATTTTCCACACAGGCCAGGATCAATCGCTTGGGTAGTTCCCCCAGGAACAGGTTTTCTTTGTTGGCGCCCATATTTCCAGCAGGCACAGAGAACACTTTGGTTTGTACACGTCGGATAGGGTACTGGGCTGGTTTTGTTTCCAAGGCTTTCATGTGTCCCAATTGAACGGCTGGATTCGGTTTCACTTTTCGGACATACAGGACTGCGTCTTGGATGACAATCTTATAGTCCGCTGCATGCCCCTCTACGTTAGTGGCCATCAAGGCGAAGGTCGGAGGCGCCCGTATCAGTCGGATTTTGATGGGGATCTTGTTCAAGAGGTACCGGTCTTGCATGAACATATCTGCGTGCAGTCGACCCATCATATCCACCGAGGCACTGTTCGCAGTGAAAGCCTTCCGTTTGTTATATCCCCCATTGTCCACCGTGTCCATGTGCTCGGGCGTGTCCTTGTAGAATAAAGCGGTTGTCAGCTGAGATTTTTTAGCCTCTCGGCCATACGACAACAGTGTCTCGATGTAGGCTCGATAGGGGTACGTGTTGGTGGAGTCACTGATGAGTTTGATCCACCTGCTGAAACATCGAGTGCAGCCAGAGATTCGTCGGGCCCACCGTTGCTTGGTCAGCGATTCTGGTGCCAGCTCCATTGACCACCTTGGCTTTCACATACAAGTATGTATGGGCTAAATCCACATAGGCCGTATCCGCATTACTGATGGTGAACTCGATGGGCCCGGTTTCGTTGATGCTGGAGAGCGGGAGATGCTCCACCCATAATCCTTGTTCGACACTGGTCTGTGTGGGCGGCACGGTCCACAAATCAAATTCACTGTTGGTGGAGGGCAGGACTCGGCGTGGATTAAGGACATGTTTTAAGAAAAGATATCCTTTGTCTTCTTCGATGTGCGTCGTCGCTGGGTCGGTCGTCGACTGGTGCGTGGTCTCGGTGGGGCAGCTCTTTTATTCCCTACGGTGCGTTGTGCTTTGGCCACCAAGACGCCTCCCGCTTCTTTGGCCCGCCGTTTCAAGGATTCTTTGGGTGCCGTACCCCCCAAGACATCACCGGCCACTTGCAGTCCACTGCGTACCGCTTGTTTGCCCATTGCTTTCACCCCACGCGTCACCAAGGGCAGGAACGTTTTGACGATGCTGCCGAGTATGTTCCCCAGTCCATGTCCTCGTTGCATGCGTGCACCGCTAAAGACCGGAAAGCCACCCCTGGCCTGTTGGGCATAATAGTTGGCATAGCTGCGTGCATCGCACTCGTAAGGTACTTTCATTATGCAAAGTGGGGAGCACGTGCTTGTCGAAAATGAAGTGTCAGCACCACTTTTCCTCGTTCGAATGCCACCGGTCGTCCCGTGTCATCTCTTATATCCACCGTGATCGTGTTGATGTCAGTTTGTCGTACGGGCAAGTAGAGCATGTGGGTGAAACTGTGGGTGACTTGACCTCCATACGTCTTTTTAATGGGGACCACCCGTAACAGAGGTGTGTTGATATCGCCCACGATGTGGTTGTCCACCACGTCCGAGTAGACGTAGAGTCCGTACATACCCGACTTCATATCCATCGGCATCTCGCCATGGTGTTCGGTGGGACCAGCGAACGTCTTTAGATCGAAACCCAGCATTTGCTGTAGGATAGGACTCAGTACGACACTCGCCTTGCCGGTCACGATAAGCTCTGCCTTGTCGTTGTGTGCGTTGTAATCGAAGTCCACGTGATTCTTGAAGGGATAGGCTTTGATGGGTTTTGAAGTATTCGTCACCCCCCGTAGAGCCTTATAATGCAACAGTCTTGACAGCCCACCCATGAACTCCTTGGGGGTATCGTATTGGCCTTCGGGCAGGGTGAGTCGGGTGTTTTTGCCTTCGTAGGTCACCTCGTACCACACTTCATTGGCTCGCACGTTGTACCACGAGTAAGGGTATTGGATATCCACGAGGCCACATTCCCAGCGTCCAGGTAAATGCAACGGTTGCGGTGACTGGGTGACGTACTTGGCCACGGTGTTGTCAGGAAACACATCCAGCGAACTGTTACTGGGTAGGGTCAGGTAAAACATGGCTACTGAGCTGCTGTTGGTTTTAATAGGTGTTCCAGGCCTTGGGCGGTTGTGTCCGGCGTCGTGTTCGTCGCGTTGACTTGCTACGTGTCACGGCTCTGGAGATGTGGGGTGTCCTGATCGAGGGTGGTTTTTTAAAGGTTTGAAAAGAAGGTGCCCGTTGTGGTGGTGGTAGAGTTTTGGGGGGTGAATCCGGTTCCCAGTCGGCTTCCCAAGAAGGTAGTGGGCCACTCGGCGATTGCTGGGTTCGCTGCATAAAGGCCCAGCGCTGGGGGTTCCCCACCAATTCCTGTGGTATATGCATGTCTTTCAAGCCTTGAGCGAAGACCTCCCATCCTCGAGGATCGGCGTGCGACCTGCGTTGACGCATCAGATCATTCACTAAATCCGTCATGTGGGTCCCCGGGACCACCTGATTCTGTACCAGGAGTTCGCCTTTATCATTCCAAGTCATGTTAGGATTCTGTTTCATCCGTTGTAATACCAGGCCAGCTTGTTTCTTGAACGATGCAGGTACACTCTTCAGCACTTCGTCTTCCACCCACTGTGGGGCTGTGGGGGCTACCCCTGGTAATGGCGGCTGTTGGAACGGTGCTGAGGTCGGCGGTCTGTCACGTGGTGGTGGTGGTGGTGCTGTTGCTGGGGTAGAGAGGGTTTTGTATTGGTCCATGAACGTCATGTACCGTTGAAGCGTCTCATTGTACCGTTGTACTTTCTCACTGTCGCTTAACCCCGGTCTCTGTAAGATCTGTTGCATCTCTCCATCGAGGGTGTTTATGGTCTTCACCGTAGGTGGAACAGGGTAGGGTGATTGGAGGTTTTGCAGGAACCGTGGTTCGACGAGGACCATTTTTTTCGTGTGGTTCATTGCCGGCCGAAGAGTCCACCCAATACTGGACCCAACACGGAAGCGGCCAACGGTGCTAAGATGGCCCCGAGAAAGCCGCCTTTCTGTAACACCTTTTTCTTTGTGTTTGAGGGACCCGCTTGTGGACTAGGGTTCGGAGACCTGTCTTATGCTTGGCCAACTTGGTCTTCTGAGCCGGAGTCAGTGGTACGTTGCCTTTTAACAGGTTGTACCCGATCTCGCACAGACAGCGTACAAGGTCAGGGTCCGCACCGCGTACAATGGTTCGGACTAACTCGGGTGGGGCCGTCTTCAATACACGGAGCGTGGGAGCGTGCTTAGGTACTCGCGCAGACATCCTGTACAACTAATGCTAGAACCCACAACGCTGCTCTTTTTATCTACCTCAGAGAACATAACCCTGCTGTGGTATTCATTTTTTTTATTATTCCCCATCATCAAACACACAGACCCCAGCTGGGGGGCGCCACTGTGGGTGTGTTTACATTGTTTTTGCAAGTACACGTGGTGGGCTTCTCCGGGAAAGATGCCGGTGCGTAGTCGAAGGTGGTCGGGGGTGGCTTGCTTGAGGTCGAAGAGCATATACCCGTGCTGAGGGGTTGTGGCATCTTTAAAGGCTTCCAACGCAAACGGTGTGCGGCCGGGATACATCTGTCTCGCCAGGTGCAGCAGTTGAGTGGTATCTCTCGGTTTTTTGAAGACCACCAGGTAGTGGGCATTTAAGCTAATATTCCGATGTTCTTTGTTTTTACTGAACAGATTCTGCACAATGTAGATGATGCTGAGCCGTCGATGATGGCTGCCTTTGGTAAAGAGTTGGGTCACCCGCGCATCCGTCTCCGCCATGAGATCATCCAGAACCATCAAGGTGTCGGGTTCCAAATCGGCCAGGTTGGGTAGGCCTTCCACGAACGTGATATGGGGCATTGCTGCATACGCTTCCTGCCATTCTCCGTAACACCACAAGACTCGAGCAATGGGTGGGGTGATCATGCTGTCGGCGTG
>JAVTVY010039520.1:0-184505 GCA_036873755.1 Hanleya hanleyi | reverse complement strand
AAGTAATGTTTGGTTTCATAGAGACCTAGTTTTCATATTTTAAAATTTCACATAACCCTTTGATATGAAGTATGTTTCCACTGCTCATGTTAAAAGTGGTGCACATTTTGTTTTTGGACAAAGGTTGCCTACCAGATGTCCCATAGCATCACTATATGATACAATGAAGACATCGATCGTTAGACCGCTTCTGGAAAAATGTCACAGATAAACCTTCGACGGAACATAAGTTTCATGGAACGGATCTAGCTCATGATCATCTTCTAAGCGCGGAAGTACAATGGAATATGTAAAAGCTAAATGTGGAGTTCGACACAGTAGTCGTCAGCAAGAGTTCGGAGAAATCGGTTTGGGAAAACCATTTTTCTCGAAATTACGGATCCGATGAAAAGACCAGTTAATAATCCTTAGAAAATAAGTCGGTTCACCCGCTGTCCCAGAGACTTTTGTAAATCCTCTTTTAGTAAATCCTCTTTTCTAAAGATTTAAGAGTTCATGTTGAACCCAGACCCTATGGGGAAACTGGTGCACTGTTCATGGTCAAGAGGCTTCTGGAAACAGGTCAATGTGTCTAGTGAGCACGGACCTAATCCTGTAGTTGTCATGACAGGGTATTTATTTAAATGGATATAGCGATGACCAATAGTTTATTCTACAGCTAAGTGTACCACGTTCAAGGAAAATTGCTCAATACCCTACTCTAGATATTCTAGTCCCAGTTGATTACAGCCAATGTAGGGTCTAATATACTCAATTATCACCTATGTACTGTGATATGAGAGGTGATACTGTTTTCTGGGAGCCTGTAATGCCACTGCGAGCGCATGCGCAGTCCGTATCAAGAGCTACTGTCCGTGATATGGCCGATCCAGGTTTGAGGCGAGTTGACGACTGCGATACGCGGTGCTCGTTCACCTGTTCCCAGCGAAAACGCCAGCATCTGACTCCGATTTTACATGATAGATAGTTTCTGTCGCGCGTATGTACTATATATTGCTGGCATCATTGATAAACTGTTGACCGCTTCTGTGTTGCAGGAAATGAGCCTAGTTTTATGTATACTATGATTTATCCTTCTGATTGTGTGCTAATGCTATTATATGAATTAGATATTTGGATTATGGACGCGAAAATTCATTAATGGACGATGGCTGAATATTGAATGACGGACTAGACGCTTGTATATTATACTGTCGCCCCTGCGGGGCTCGTCCTGATATTGTCTTTAGGACCTGATACTCACCTTGGTATGAATTCAACAACCTACTATTATATACTTACGACTGATATATGAATTTAGCCGTTGGTAATAATATGAAAAGAGGAAATATAAGTATCTAGTCTGTTATTCAATATTCAGCCGTCGTCATTTGAAGAATTTCCGTGTCCATGTTGTATTTTAACACCATGTTGTATTTTACCATCAGAGAAACTAGCAATATGCTTTCAAGTCAAAATGATCTAGGGATTATTCACTGGGAAATGAACCGAGTTTGTTCAGCAAGATGTTAGAGCTGACGACTTGTGAAAGTTGTCATTGGTGAATTGGTTGGAATACTAAGCGTCTAGGCCGTCATTCAATATTCATCTAACAGTAGCATCTATCAGCTCCTTGGAAGAGTGGAGTGGTAAACAGTTTATAATACAAGCGTCCAGTCCGTCATTCAAGATTCAGCTGTCGTCCATTAAGGAATTTCCGCGTTCGTAATCCAAAGTCCTGATTCATATAATAACATTAGCACCAAATTAAAAGGATAAATCATAGTATACATGCAAATAGGTTAATTTCCTCCAAGACAGAAGCGGTCAACAGTTTTCATTGATGCCATCACGACATCATGATGTTCCAATAATATCAAATCCGTATCGCTGATCAGTATTCTTAATCCATATGATATACGTTGCAAAGTCGTTATCTAGAGTATGATGTATCCCAGTCACGCCTTGATTGTGGCTGTTCATATGAACATTGTGAAATGAAATACATAGGTTCATACATAGGTTCATACGGTCCCTAGCCCCGGGGTAAGCGGGATTAGACACAAGTTGCGAAACGAAATTACGGAATCACGAGTTACGGAATACCCTCTAGGATAGTGAAAGTAACCACCAACCCATTAATCAACATGTTAAACTAACTACCTGCTCACCGAGACGCAGAACATCCATCTATGTTCACGTTTAGATATAATGTGTTAATGACTCACTCTCGAGAGAGCCACATATGGTTCATGACTTGGTTAACAAAGACATAGCTAATCGATCAACAAAAACACCATTTGCGTGTTACAAGAGAGAAGTTTCTGTTTTCAAAACGTCTGGACTAAGAGAGCAAGCTGAATATTTCATTGAGCGTACAGAGTTTGGACACCGAAACATCGGCTTGCTAGCATCATTTGGTCTTTTGACTATGGATGCGGAAATTCTTTAATGGACGACGACTGAATATTGAATGACGGACTAGACGCTTGTATTATAAACAGTTTACCACCCCACTCTTCCAACGAACTGTTAGATGCTACTTCCAAGAGCCCCAGTATTTCTCAGAATATAGCTGGTCATGTTGAAAACGACGTTAAATCCTACTCATTCACTCACTCACTGGTCTGATTCATACTATAATTATTATATTTAGCGATAATTTGCTCGAACGTGCTCATATCTTATATGGATAGTTCGAATTGGAACGGGCTCAAAACTAATATGGATAGTTCGAATTGGATCGTGCTCAAAAATAATATGGATAGTTCAAAATGGAACGAGCTCAAAACTGATATGGATAGTTCGAATTGAAAATTCCTCAATAAGACTTCAAGAATATACCCATTCTGGTGGTATCAGATTATATACCTCCTACTGTCAGATATACCCTTTAATTGTACTGGGGTTAAAAAGGCGGTGCTTAGCTTTTGGGAGCATGAATCTTGGCCAATCAGCACCATCCATTATAAAGCCGAGTGGAGTGGCCGTTAAGAGGTTGTACTGTATAGTTTTGTCAGATAATTGAGCATTATAAGGAGATACCACCTACATGTATGAGAACGGGATAATGGACTAAGCCCCGAGTAAGATGTTCAATTGAGAACTGAATGCGATGCGAAAATTCAGTATGGGGTTCACATTTATGTGCCAGGTAAGATTAACAGATTTACGATTCGCACAGATTTATCTTGTTTGGTGAATTGGGGGTCAAGTTCTTACGCAAGAACACAATAGATCGCACCGTCATCAGTGTATTGCGAAAGTAACATAGACAGAGATTCATATCTTGTGGTCCGACAAGGTAATAGGTAATTTCATGCTGAACGATCTCCAATACTTAATGAAAATGAAAACCCAATGAAACATGAACGAACATTTCGACTTACTCAGGCACGTTAGCTTTTATAATGCAGTATTCGTGGTAATATACTGATGTCGTGTAAAGAAGCTGGCGTAAGCAGCGTCGTCCTTCCTCTTTTCTATTTCACGTGATCAATAAATGATTTTGTTTGATCTTTTTGAATCAAGTGCATCATATTGTCCGATATTTCCGTATGGTCGGTTTTATAGATTCTTCACAAACACGAGAGCATAAAGTAAGATGGCCCTCGGCCGATTTAAATTATGGCGCCTGCTATCACAAAGGCCTTCACCGGTCTAAAATCAAATTTCACTTTAATGATGCCATAACACATTAATAGTGTCGCGTTTTTCAACTGGATGCACTGTTATCCAATAACTCTGGTGATAAGATAAAAATTTCAAGATTTCAAGATCTTTTTTTTTATTACTAAATAAGCAGTCAAAACAATGATATATTCTAGAAAAGGGGTTCGGACAACGTAGCAATCAAAATAATCTCGATGAAATCCACAATGACCTTTAGGTCTATGAATACTTTAAGTCCCAAACGTCAATGCTAAAAATGTCGAAATGAGTCAATTTGACTGGTGAAAAGCGATTTTAGATTCCAAGGTGAACCTGGGTCACAGGGGTAGACTGTAATTGATGTTGTAGCGAGGATACGGAAAACGGGTGCTATTGTGTCAACTGAGTGTAGAAATAATCCTTTGGGTGTAGAAATAATCCTTTGAATTCCATGGCAGTATACGTGTATGTGAAAAACTACTTGTATGGCGACGATTTCCTGTTTAATGTAAGCTAATATGTTTATCAATTATACCTCCAAGAGTCAACCAGAACACGACATTGTGGCGACGTCAGCACAATACCGAGTGTAGACAGTTTGATAGGGTGTCATGATGCTAGGATTATAATAAGATGTAAATCTCCATGTTTTATACCTAAAATCGTACAATTTAGATTCAGCAGTTCAGAGACTCAGATATTCAGGTGCTGACGGAACTTTGCAAAATTACCTTGACATTATCGACGTCGAAATAAATGCGCATTGGTCATTGAAATGTCAAATTTGACGATCAATGAATTTCTTTTGTGCAAAATATTATAAATAATCCCTGGGGTGGAGAACGGAGACATTCATTCATCCATCCTTCCATATATTAACCTTTCACCCGTCCATTCAGATAGCAGCACATCATTCATGCTAACGTTTGGACATTGCTAATGATTCCTCACAGGCAGCCAAGATGGTTCATGCCTTGGTTGATAAAGATGTAGAGTCTATATCTAATCGACTAACGAGAAACACCTGGGAGGCCACCTGAATTTGGAGGTCAAGATGAATGGGGTATCGGACCTGTATACTACTAAATTGTCTGCTGAAACCGAATATCTGCAAGAATCCGCTTATTCGTTGTCCTTTCATGACAAATAAAGCTAACATAAAGCTAAGGTGAAACAAATACAGAAATTAACCTGCAATATTATTCACACAGCTTTCTAGATAATCTTTGCCGCAACGTACATGCTTCTGGCAAATCCAACTAGCGAATAAATCGTGCCAGTTCTAACTCGTTATACCGAAGATGTCTTCGTTTTCGATGATCCCTGTGCGAGTGACGTCGTATTGCCACTTTAAGAGGTACCGGTTGGAGCATAAACGTCACAGTCGAAAATGAAAAAGCCTTATTGTCAGGAAAAAGACAGAATTTGCAATTTCGATATAGTTGTACACTTCTTTGCATTGCTACAACTTTGCTTTATACGTTCATATTTCACACCACACAACAGGGATTTACGTCACGTCATCCCAGCATACACTGCGTGGTACTACTATTATTATTCTTATTTAGGGCTATGCTCCTGGGCATCAATACCTGTAAAATATTTTTTGTCTGTCTATTGGTAATTGTTTCACGAGACACATGTAATATTTACGTCTGGATTTGACTGGCTTGAGACTAAACTTTGTATGGACGTTTCTTTGAGAATTGATTGTAATAAACAACGAGCTATAGGTTCCAGTTTGATATATTATATAAGATTAGCAGTATTTACGGTTCGAACACATTTACAGCGTTCGATGAATTGGCGGGTCAAGTTCTTACGTGGAAACATATATCAAATCGACAGCGGCAACGTGAACCTAGCCAGAGATTCATACATTGTGGTCCAATAGAATAAAGAGTAATTTCATTCACGTTGAACGCTTCTTGTTGTCTCAGAAAACCTAATGAAACATAAACAAGCACTACAGTTCGACGTAATCGGGTACGTCGACTTCGTATACATCGTTTGTGACAAAGTCAAAAGGTGATATATGTAAGGTATTGAGTAGTCAAAATTACTCTTCTTTTCTTCGATTGACGTGATAATTAGAAGGAGTTCTTTTATCTATATGATCAAAGTGCATCCAATTGTCCCTATTCCGTGCGCTTTCCACTTGTATGATTTCATGGAAACAATTCGGTCCATTTATATTACGTTATACTTCATGCACACAGGCCTTCACCTAACAATTTCTGTCTATCAATGCTAGTGTAACGATTCCATTAAAAATTAATAACTCCGCCGTGATTCAATAGAGGTGATGAACACCAAGTGCCTTTGAAGCAAGACTCTTCCTGATTCAAATATGATCAGGGTATTTCAAGATTTTCACTTTGACGTAGTGAAGTCACAAGGAAAGCGTAATAGAAATTGAAAACGACTGCAAATCATCTGAAATTATTCGGATAAAATAGTGATAAGAACATCATGAACTGTTGTTGGCGTCATTAAACCTTGACGCTTACATATCGCATTCGTGTTTATTTGAATTTTTATTTAATATCTCAAGGACGCCATGTACATGATTAGAAGGATCATTTTTACACCGAGTGCAATATTCAGCTTGACATCGCAAATCTATATATTTCATTAGCTCCAAAACTAAAACATGACCATGATATGTTATATGTATGTTATTCGACATGGCGATGAAGAAATGGGTTAAATTCAGGAAAATTTCCAAATATTATAATACAAATGCACACAGACAAAATTGACGTATACAGCGCCGACGGGAGTTTGCCATTGGGCAGTAGCATGTTTTCTTTCGTATACATTTTATTGGATATGTACATGTGTATTATCGTCACCTTAAATGACATTTAGATGCAATGTTACGACCGATGTGGTGAGATGGAAAACATTTAATTAATTCGGGTAAATGTGTCATACTTTAAATTTATTAACAATTCCCTTTTAAAACGCATACAGTAAGCCCAAGTCCATCGACGTTGTTTCACGTGTATAAAACTCGCTCTGTTTTTAACATAGCATTTTACGTCGTATACCTTCAAGATATTTTTGGTTCCATATACGTAACAGCAAGAGAGATTTTATTGCTCTTGTAAACGCCGCCCCTCCTTTCGTTAATTTAAGAATTTTGGAAGTTTTGAAAGTTCTTATTTCTATATACCATCTAATTTGCAAACATTATGCGAAGATGTTTTCTTTAACCGTATCTGGCCTGGTCTTCTTGGGAACTATCAATGCCTGGGGAGGTTTTAGTCCCCACTAAATATTTTTCTTATTTTTTGAGCTGGGGGACTGAAATTTACCACACTGTACCCTTGGGTAAATCTATCAGGAAAATGTAACCAAATCCAAGATGGCCGCCTTGACGACATCACAATGACGTCTATGCAGGGATTTTTTAATAAAAGGCACTTTTGGTCGGTTTTTCCGTCAGATTTTTCCAGTATTTTACTTCTTCGCAACAACTGCATGATAAATTAGGAAATAATATTCTAATACGAAAGAAAAAATTAGGTTTTGACTTCCTCGCAGAAAATTAAATTTGGAAGAAAATTGACGAAAACATCACTTTTCTGGTACCCCACATGACCGCCATTGAATTTACCCATGATGCTCTGCTCGTGAAATGAACCTAATAAATCATGGAATGTCTGCTCTCAAGTTTTTCGCCGTTCCAGAGATAGGGCGGAAAATTTGTTAGGGGACCATAATGCTCCACCCCCACTCGGCTTGGAACCTTATTGTTAATGAACCATACTGAAACCTTCCCCTGAATCCCACAAGGAACAATTTACAATGAATCACCATGTTTGAAAATGAGAACGCTTTATTCTCATGAGAGCAGAAAACTACTGCAGATGAATGGAGTGGAAGTCTGGGAATGAAAACAGTATACGCTGTAAATGGCGTACACATATGTCGACTAGATATTTTTGTTCTAGATCCTTACATGAAAAAATGACATCAACAATTACCTGTAAAACCTTTCGAAACTGATATTGACTACAGTATACCATCGTAGCTTGTAAATCGATTCGCAGCGTCTGCTTTATCCATCTGAACACATGTTCGGGCCGTTTAAGTCGTACATGAACCGTTTCAGACAAGGCAATTATTTTGAGTGAATAATTTTCAGGGATAAAGATTTGAATATCGGAAAATCATGTTGCTGCTTTTTGTTGTTAGCCCAGTTCACTGTTTCTCTTGCCCAAGAAACTACCGGTTGCTATACTTCCCAACTACTGTATCTAACCCAAATGCATGAGCGGTTATCGAGCATAAGTTATAGCTGAGCTAGCTGCCTAATGAAATATGGTCAAAGTTGAAACAGCTCTTTGGAATTTAGAGACGGAATCCCATCGATATCTAAACAGCAATATGACTCAATTGTTTTTTGTTCAATGGAAGTCGAATTAAACTTGCACTCTTAACACAAGATTAATGGTATTTATGGAAAGCAGCAGAATGGGGGGAACTGTAAGACATTGCATACCAGGGAAGATATATTTTTGTTTGTCATTTATACTAAGATAGTGTATTACATACCTGTCAATGATTTATCAAAGCAAATATGCTGAATTAAAGTGCTATACCAAGCATTATTTACGAATATCGAGTGCAATTAACTCATGCTCGAGTTTAACCCTATATGGCCTGGCCGATTTGAGGCCTATAGCTAGAGCTAAAACTTGGCACAATATATCTTGGGGTCAAGCTCTACCAACAAATGTAAAACAAGGTGACGAGATGCCAAAATGCATTGTTTGGTCGATTTTCGGTCACATTTTCCCATTTGTTTTTACGCTATTTTCTCCTAATAAACCACATAATCAATTAGAAAATAGAATAATTTTGAAAACTTTCATACAAGGGTGCCATTTTGAATTTACCAATGATCCTCTGCTCAGAGGTCATGCAAGTAGGCTCAAAAATGACCCCGATATGCTAGGCTATAACATCTCGGAGTGTCAATTCTGACTTTTTTGATCGTTTCGGAGATAGTGTAGAACGTATTTTAGGAGCGGTTTATAATGCCCGCTTCACTTTAAAATGAGCTTCGATTAAATGTTTGGAATGCTCTGAAAGATAGATAGCTGTATACCACAGGTATAATTTTCGTAATCATAGGAAATAGTTGTTGTTGGAATATTTCTAGGGATATATGATTGCTGAACATGTGAAGGTACTAACGCAATAGAGAGGTGATGCTGGGGGATATCGTTTGGAGCAGATTTTGGAATTTGAACTTTTGGGGTAAGCTAATACAGATGATTTATTGGTAGACACGAACACGGCTGTATTGCTCGTCGAATGTTCTTCTTGCGCGATAGAGTGGGCATTGGGAGGTATTCTGGTACATACAATCCACTATTTGCGCTTGTAGAGAAGCATTAAACATCAAAACGTGCAATGAAAGCCCATCTCCAATGAAGAAGAACAGCCCAACAAGGTTCACTTTACTGAGCAACGCTGACATCCGGATTGATGTACGGTAATGATATTTTTTTAGATAACTATATAACTCACCTCTTTTACTGGAATGGTGGTTTGAACGGTGAACCCTTCGTCCAGATCTTGTTGTACGAAGTATTTGGAATGTGGTCCATTTCCTGTCTTGGCCTTGGTCCCTGATGGAAGGACTATGTTGATAACCCAAGAAACATAGCGGGCAAACTTCCTAGGGACGTGTGATATATCTGTGTAATACAACTTAAATCCTAATGTTTTTCCATCTATATCACTCTCGATCATCCATGCCTGTTTGTCTTTATCGTAGAAGTGAGCCCGGTTTCGTCCGTGGTTCAGCGCATCAATGCTCACTTCGCTGACGGACGTCACTGATAGCATATCCACTCGTAGTTTAATTTTTGACTTACCGCGCGTGACTTCCATCAAAGGTGCGTTGACAACATATCCCAAACCCGACCCAGATATATCGAATGTTTCTTCAAGAATATCGGAATCATAAGCATATTCCTCACCAAGAAACACCTGGTATTTCAGGTGACTCAAATGATCAAAACTAGTGTGTCTGTGAAGGTGGACTACTGCTTTGCCCTCCGTATCGGAAGAATCGCCTCCCGGATACAGCGACACTCCCCAGTCATCCAGACCAAAAGAATAATAAGTAGATTCAATTCTATTGTTGTAGCCTGGCTTGAGGTGGTTTTCTTTGGGCAGTTGCAGAAGGCACTCGAAAGAGGTGATGATGTTTCTCATTTCTAGTTCTACGAGAAATTCTCCGCTTTCTTGCATAAAGTTTCTAATCGCCAGCTCGTTCAAACATATAAATGTCTTTCGACCGTGAGTACAATTTTCAATGGTGAACTCACAACCGTTTTCGATGAAGGATTCGTTTTTGGTAAAGTGATCTTTGTTTACCATGGTAAAAGAGTAATCCAGTTTACACGTCATCCCTGTAGCCACGGTTCTCAGTTTTAAGTAAGAACCCAAATGCTTGTCCCCTTTCATAAAAGACACAGTCCATTTCTGGTGACCGTACGTGAAATCCTTGGAATAGATATCATGTGAGTAATAATCTTTGACCACCCGATTAGGCAAGAGGAACGTAAACACCTGAGTATCGAAGCGATCGTTAAGTTTGACATACCTGTACAACTTTGCCATTGTGGTTTGCAAAACCAAAGACGGTCGAGAACTTCCTGGTCGTCGGGGCGATATTTGATGATAGAATGACAGAAGAATTGATAGAATCCAATAGCAGCCAATGTTGATCACCCTGACAAACTATAAAATCATTTGAAGAGATATCGAAGCTGAGCATATAACTGGAGTTTCCGTCAGATGACAGCAGAGAGAATAAAATCCGGTTAACAAGTTAACCCGAATTGACGAGATAACGCTTTGATGATGTGGCTCATGGAGAAGTTCTCAGGCACAATACTCCAGCTGAAGCGGCTGAATAACTATGGGTTAAATCCATCGCTCGGCCATGATGTATCCAACACCGGATACTGTCTCGGCAATGATTACACTTCGGATGGACGAGCCGTCAAGATGAATTATTCATATTCATACGCACAAGTCCTATATGTTGACTGTCCTTGGCTGCTCGGTAAACACTGATCATCCAATGGGTTGTGACCAGGCGAAGGCAGAGTGCAATTCTGGTCGCTTCAGTGCCGCGATCGGTCAATCTGTATCACCAGGAGTTTACGGGCAATTTCACGGCGTGTCTATCGCTTTCGCCAGAGACAACTGTTTGTCGAAATTGTGCAGACGTCCATCCCTCAATCTGTAACGAAGAGGGAATGCATTATTTACCAAGCTGTTGCTATTTCTAGCGAAGGGCAGGAGGCGAACCAAATGCTTAATCGATACAATGGGTTATTAAAAAGCATCAGAATTTACACCGCCAATTTCCGCCTCTGGACCTGTGTACCTATATATTCGACGTGTACTGAATAAGCCTGTGGGAAGTGAAGGTTGTCGTTCTGATCTCTGTGGGTTACTGAAATGAGATTCATTCAGACAATAACCGAGCATAGCAAGTATATGATGTAGATTGGTTCCTGATCGCTATATAGCCAAAACGATATGAAATATTGAGCAGACATTTTCTTGGTGATATTGTTTCAGTATCAACCTATACATCAAACTTAGGATTTGCTGCGTCCTAGCTTAAATCATGTTTTATCATTTGTTGATTATAGCGTTACCATTTAAATCTATCACCATGCCCCAAACTTAAAACACAGATAATATCTCTAGAATTTAAAACAGACATTCTCTTTTCCTGATTTATAATTAGATTTTATCTTTAGAATTTAGAACACAGACTATCTTTTCCTAATTTATAATCAATCGATGTTTTCCCATAAAATTATTCACATATCCTTAACGCAGGTCAGTTTTTGGCAAGGGAAGTGACTTCACCCAGAGTCCCAGTTCTGATTGAGTTGCTGCAGAAGAGACTTGCTAAACTCTTACACACGAGATGCTACATGCAGAGCGATAGCGTTTTGAAGCATTTAGTTTACTTTTGTTTTTGACATGCACATGTTTTGCATGATAGATATAGATTTCAATGTCGTATTTCAGTTACGGAAATGAGCGGCTCAGTTTAACAAGTTGTACAGGAGCATGCTTTAAACCCTCAAGCCATACATTTCAGATTTGGCGCAAATCGAGCAAGGCAGAACTGGTTTGAATGACATTTCCTGTCTACATCTTAAGTTTAGTAACGCCCCGTGCATACACAAATGCAGCGTTAAACGCCAAATATAGGCTCCTTCATACCACCCATAGAAATATCTTTGTTCATGTTCCAATCACCTCTTTCGTCGATCTCTCACATAAAATTATATGTGTGTATATGACACAATCACAATAAACTGATTTTATGAACACTGTTATATCCAATGTACTATTCGAACAATGGCTATATAGGTCTAAGTTACTACATACATACAAGCGTCTAGTCCGTCATTCAATATTCAGCCGTCGCCCATTAAAGAATTTCCGCGTCAATAATACAATGACCGAATTCGTATAATAACATTAGCACCAAATTAAAAGGATAAATCATAGAATTCATAACACTAGTCTAATCTCCTGCAAGACAGAAGCGGTCAGCAGTTTTGAATGATGCCAGCAAGACATCATGATGTTCCAAAAGTATCAAATCCGTATCGCCGATCAGTATTCTTAATCTATATGATATACGTTGTAAAGTCGTTATCTAGAGTATGACGCATCTCAGTCACGCTTTGATTGTGACTATTCATATGAACACCAAGAGGATCTTGAAATACATAGGTCATACAGCTCCTAGCCCCGAGTTAAGCCGAATTAGTTGCCTATTCGTTTCAAATTCGGTTTAGCCATAACATTGTTCGATTCTCTCAAAAGTTTGCAAATTATACTGTAGCGGAACTCATGGGAACATGGAAGGTTAATTTTCAATTGTATTTGCTGAGAAATCTTACACTGGCGTCAGCTGTCTCCAAAAAGCCTCCACCCTTACTGATGCTGACCAGCCATGCTTTCTATTATGAATTTATTAATATTCAGATTAATTCGTTACCACCTGTAGGTATGCTTGCCCTGAACCTATGTGATCATGTGAGTGTGAGAGTTCTTTCGCAATTTACACCCATAAAGTGGAAACAAGCAGCCAGAGGATGCTAGGTCCCTACACCGATATGGCAGCGACAGTTTTGAGGGCGGTGTTGGTGTCGGGGATATACATGCGGGAGGCAATACTGCTGGCCATACTCATGAGATATTACTTGGTGTGAGAGTGTTGAGAATGTTTGCAGGCATGCATACACGATGCTCCGTAATCACCATATTTAGATTTTGCCATCAGGTGGCGCCACCTGTAGGTGCAAGTGGGCAAAACGCAATCCCAAGCGACACCAGGTGGCATCACTTGTAGGCTTAAGTGAGCGAAACACAATCCCAACATCTCCTGTCATGGTATATGCCAAATCTGTCAAGAATCCGATGAGCAGTTCTCAAGTTATTGTCCAAAACAAATTTCGGATTTCGGATGCGCAAGTGGGCGAAACTCCATCCCAAGAGGCATCTTATGACATGGTAAAGGCACACCAAATTTGAGAAAAATCCGATAAGCGGTTCTGAACTTATTACCGTAAAGGTAGGGTATTTCGTAGGATCCCGGAAAAGCGTTTCAATTATCGTTTTGCAGCACTGAAGAATGGAATGAGCCCTGCGGGCGCCAACCACAGGCAGATCTTGCTGAAACGCAATACCAATCGACATTTTGTCGCTAGGAATCTTTGCCGAATTTTGGGAGGAAATACGACAAAACATTTCAAAGTTATTGCTTGTAAGAATTCACATGGACACGCACGGACAGCCACAGAAGGATGGAATGAAACCTGGTGACGACACCTTCAGGCAGATGTTGCCGAAACGCAATATCAATCGACGTCTTGCTGCAAGGAATAGGTATGCCAGAGTTTTGGAGGAAGCCGACAAAGCGTTTCAAAGTTATTGCTTGGGAAGAATTCGAACAGACATGACCGGACTCGAACAAACATCCACAGAAGGATGGAACGAAACCCAGTGGCGCCACCTTCAGGCATATCTTGCCGAAACCCAATACCAATCGACATCTTGTCGCAAGGAATGCCAATGTCGAATTTCGGAGGAATTTGACAAAGCATTTGGAGATTATCGCGAAGAATTTGAACGGACATCAACAGAAAGATGGGGCGAAACCCAGTGGCGCCACCTTTAGGCAGATGTTGCTGAAATGGAATACGGACCGGTGTCTTGTCGCAAGGAATGCGTATGCCGAATTTCGAAAAAAATCCGACAGAGCATTTGGAAGTTATCGCTTGCGAAGAATTTGAACGGACATCCACGGGCACGAAGAAGCGAGACCCATTTTAAAATCACCTGGTCGCGTTGAGGCGGGGGACAGCAAGCTACTTCGTTAAATCATCTAGGACCACGAAATGGTTGTGAATTGGTACCACCTGCCAGGTGTCTGGTCTACTAAATTAGTGAGTTGAATGCTATGTAATTACATTGGAACACTTTATGAAGTTCTACATATGAAATATTTACAGGTTAAATTAGGCTAATCCCGATACATATGTTAATTAACATCGAGTAAAACCCGTTGATTATTTTATTAGATAGTAATAGGCTTATAACAGATAAACTGTTATATTTGGAGATGAGATAATCACATTTTGGAATTCGAATATTTGTGGCCTTCATGTCATCAACGCACGTTCGATCGGTGTAAGTTTAGCCTCACCGAGTGTAAATGAAACGGACTCTGTCCCCTAATCAGAATACCATGCTTGTTACAGGTGTAAATATCATTAACGGCGTGTTTGTTAGTAGTAATATCAATCCGGGCGAAAACCATAAACAATTCGTGTGGGCGACCAATACCTGGAGGACTCTCATTTGTACCTCAGGATTATTTCCTCCTGTACTCTATTAGTAGGGGTTTTCCCCCACACAATTTCTCCTCTATGCATCTAGTTTTTTTCACCTCGAGCCCGACTGGCGATATATTTTCAGTAGAAACCGATCATAGTGCTGACAACCAGGTATCCGATAGTTTGCTGACTCAAGCGCCGATTGACCGGTCGCAAGGCTCATCACCAAAAAACTGCATATTCAGTCAGTTTTCGAAGTGACACCAACATTGTTTGTCAATTCGTGGGTGGGCCTATATGATGCCGGCACATAATGACCTCATTCTAGTTTATAAAATAAACTACGTTAACGTCGAACCAGGTTAAGTTAACATTCATTAAGTGATACCCATTACCGATTATTATGATTTAATATAGGTTGAGCAATGGGATATATTCATACAGAGAGTATGTCAATGACGTTTTCTTGCGTGATTCGTTCTGCACGCTGAGCAGATGTTAATAGCAGGTAGGACGGTAGAAGAAAACTAACGATATATTTAGCGTATAATTCTCGCCGTAGTCAAGACAAGTCTCAGATCTGACACTCATAAGTCAGTCGTCGTCCATAATCGAAGGAACTACTTAACACGACCGTGTTAACACCACAATCCAAAACAGACATAAAATAAATGAAAATATAAACCAATAGGAAGCGGACAACAGGTGTCAGTAAGACAGCATGATGTTCCTATCGTCAAACCTTATCACTGGCAGGTATTATTTTGGATCTAATGAATTTTCCAAGTTCCAATATCGGGCAATCTCAGATAAATAGTCTCTAGACAGCCAATATAGGAGGATATCAGACAGTCGTGGACAGACAGCTGGTTCAGGTCTCTCACCTCATTTAACTAAACCGTTTGTTTGTTAGTCCTTAAATCGTGTAAACTAACTGATTTTTCCCTCTTCCAATTTCTTTTCTGCCAAGATTAATGAGGATACACAAACGGCCTAATTTGATGATGAATCTCGGAATTGATTGCAGCTGTACATAGCCGTTAAATAGGCATATTTATAGCCGACCACAGTACTCAGTGTGTCCAAAGATAAATTGCACCGTGATCCTGCCTCTCTCGTGCGACTCCCATGTCAACCAACTGAGGCCGGAAATTAGATAATCTAATACAGGATTTCTGGTAATTAGGGAGCTGACTAAGCATCGATCTGTAAAATCAAAGATAAGGATATTTAATTTAGATCAATCGTCTCGTTTTTATTTGAATATTTTGGGTGAAATACCCCAAGCGCATTTCCTTGTGATCGCCAGGTCGGTTTCTGTATTTTCGAAATAAATTAACGTTTATTATCTTCTAACATTATTGATAACCATTTTAACAGAATATCTAACGATGCACTGATTAAGTTTTGGACAGCACTTTAAATTTACCAGCTTATCCAACTGTATTCCATGCATTCCTATGCCAAATAAATGGATCTTGCTCAAAGGGACAAAACATTCAGATTTGACTGCTGATGTAATATTTTATTTAGTAGTAATACCACAAACATTTTACATTCAACTCTGAATTTAAAATGAGAAAAAGGTTTGTGTACATTTTATCAGTATTTGTCTTGGTATATTAATGCATCATACAGACATTTCGCGCTGAATGATAACGCCTGACCCATATACATGTATTATTACACATGAATAATTTAAAATAGCAAGGTAATATAATTTCCATTCTGGGGATGAGGAGCGTTATATATGCTTAAGAATCGGTCCCCAAACCACAACATTATTAACTGCATATACTACTTCGCCAATAAATCACTATCCAATATGAAGGGGAGAGTGATTTTTGCTATAAAATAATTATTAATTACAAAGATCTGATCAACTCGGAATGAAGACAAGAGATGCTAAAATACATCGGAATGATAAAAGCTCTGCCTTAATATTTCATCAGCAATATAGTGTTCAGCGAACATGTTGCAGGATTTATGACTTAGAGTCGGTGTGAAAGACAATTGATTCCAATGGGAATTCATGTCCATGACGATTGTTTGCGCCTAGCTGTGACATGCGATCCAATAACATACTTTCACATATCTGTCTCCAGATGCAGTACGCAATGATGCGTGGCCCACTCTGGGATTCGCCTGGATGGTTGATTTCTGGGTCATTTCTCCCCATGCTCCAACGTCGAGCAATATCTCAAACAAGACATTTGATATATTTGGGGGTCCAAACCATTGGCCTGAAACCTTTGTAAATTTGGTATTAGTTTACTCTTTCTGCCAGATTGTGTGACCATCGCTCGGTCCACACCACTGGATCGATGAAAACCAAACTTCTCATGGTGGTTAGGGCAAACGCGATGTAATGGATATCCCATAATGAATTCGATTGGTCAAAATCCGCGGCGTCATCTTGGATGTATGCGCAAAACTTTAAGATATTCTCTTCGGGAACCGCTGAACTGATCGACGCGATACTCTATCATAGAAACTAAAACATATGGCCACCATCGGCCAATCAAAATCGTCGGATTTTAAAGTAACGAATTTTCTAGGCGAAAACGACTATATGTATGTTATTCTACATGACGATAAAGAACGATTTGTGTCGATTTACCCAAACTAGTTTCAAAAGAGCGAGTTGGGTGGAAAATAACTCTTTTGTCCAAATGAAGCGAAATTTTAAATACAGGTAGTTTATGATATGCAGATTTTCAAGCAGTAGTCGATTTTGCTAATTATCAAAAACACCTACCAAGATGTTCTCCTCCAGAACCGACGATACTTGGCATACATGACCGATGGGTCAGGGACTTTATGGGCAGTTGCTCCGTTACGAATTTGGCCGCCAGCAATGAAAAAAAAGTCATTGCATTTCAAGAAAAGGATTCTTATGACGAAAACGGATATATATTATATTTGGCATGATATTGCAGAAGAAACAGTTCCCACAGTCAGCAATTGCATTGGTTTGCCCGAAAGGCCCCCAAAGTGCCACTTATAATGATACACTTGAAACTGGTTATTGTGGCTCGCGGCTATTGTTTACCCATAATATTCATTGGCATAGTCATAATAGTAGGGTAATTTGCTGCATGTTTATTCAATTTATATTAGTTATAACAGAAGTTTGCTGACGAGGCATAGAAAGTGATCACGCCTCACTGCTCACCCTTCCTGGAACCGATGTCGCTTTCACGCAAGCGAGCACAAGCACATGCAGGGAACAGTTTGACATGGTGCTACGTGTATGCTATATTACATCGTCACAAGCATTAGAGTTCGAGTTAGATGATGCAATATCCATGTTCAACCTTTTTAAGCAACGGTTGTCTCTCACGGACATTGAATCTCACGGCACGGTAACAGATCTGCGATATGTGGTTTGAACTCTTCCATGGGATCATGTTCAATAATACAACACTTAAACGCGATTGCTTACACTTTGTTTTGTTGTGTTATGTTGTCTAGGGAACAAAGCTACATCCATCTATGGTGTTGTATAGCGGGTAATATATTATGTACGGCGATGACGGAGAACGCAAACAGCTGTCGACTTACATATTTGTTATGTGGTCATATCTATAAGCATCTTTGCATATTAAAGACTCGGGGGGCTGCTAACACATCTTGCATCCGCTATCAAATATCCGTGTTGGATCCGAAAGATGGATGATGTATTTACGATCCTCAACGATTGTGGTGACAAGGACACACTACTACAGCAGCTAAACGACATCCATCAACGGACGATGTTCATTAATGACGCACGATGAATCAATTCCTTTATAAAACCATGAAACATTACTTCAACCACTCCCTATGAATGAAATTTTCAAAACCAGGAATACAGCCCCACAAATTTTTGAAACAGTATGGAATGGAGGAGGTATTCAATGCAAAGAGAGAGAGAGAGAGAGAGAGAGAGAGATTGGACGTACTTGATAGCTAAATGAGCAGGATGCGAGGTAAAGAGCATCTGATTTGGCAGAATGGGAAGTCTAATCCACCAGTAAAGTGAATAAAAATTTGCACATTGCATGAAAGCCCATTGATTCAAAGTGAGAATCATAAAGCCCATTGTATCAAGGTGAGAAACATAGACCACATTGTATCAAAGTGAGAGACCTGAAGCACCTTCTATTACTTGGTAACTAAGGGGTCACGTCCAATCGATCGAGAGGGTTTCTCGATAAACGAGTAAAACCGATAAACATCTCGTCTCGAAGGGTCCCGGTTTATCTCTATCGATTGTCGTCCCGGTTTGCTCCCGGTTTTCCTTCGAAGTAAAAACCCATCTCGAACCCCCTCGAAATAAATCGACTTGCTTCGAGAATGGAATCGAGATGCCTTCAAATGAAGGTTTGAGCCATTCGGAAGGCGTATGCTGGCTCTATATTTACTTCTCTGTGGCACCGAGACTAATCTCGGCGAGCACATACGCATTAAGCCATGGATAATGAAGTAACGTAAACATGATTCTTTTAACATTATTTTGTTATTCCGTCTAGAGATCTGTAGTCGCATACTTGCTCTGACAGCGCAATTTTTACGCATGGAAAGGAATAAAACATCACAAATTGAATTACATAATTTGACTCAATATTATTCAGTGTAAATTATTTCGAACCTGTTTTAGAATTCAAATCACTTTATGAGATATGTCCAGGTAATGCGAATTGAAATAAATTCTACAAGTCTGGAATTAAATTCCATGTGGTTTTTTTTTTAAGGTATATCAGAGCGGGAGATTTTCGTTGATATTACTTATTTGATAGGGATCGTGACTTGAAAAATTATTGTACCTGGTTTCTTCAATGGTTTCCCCGGTTTTCAGAAATACATGCAGCTTTAAAGACAACAGGAGCGGCTGGTAATGCATTGGACATCGGATAATATGAACAAACGCGCGATCGAAGTATTTGAGCATTCCATATAAGCTTCTCACACTGACAACATGTGACAACTAATTGGGCGCTAATTACTTTCAGTAATTAGTTAATTTGCTAGACACATGAAACTAGCAATAAATAATAGAACGGAAATATCTTATTAATCCCCATCAAAAGCACTTTTCTTAGTTTTTCTTTCAAAGTAATTAACCCCTCTCTATATTCGCTGTTGTTACAAGCCGACGGTTTCCACGGACCGACTGTGGTGTGAATTATCAACACCTCTAGTTCCGATTGTCATTATTGTCATTATTAACCTCTATCAGAAATAAACTTTGTTGATATAACTGTACAATCTCCTTACTCGAACTATATCTCAAGACAGTAATTCTCAGTAAAGTGGAATCGGCAATGAATAATACAAAATTATGAAACGAATTACACACCGAGGCTAAAACACCGGTCACACTTCATTTTTCGGTTGAAACGATCTATGTTTCGTTTCAAAACAATATTATGGGACAGTAATTATCGCATACGTCACTATCATTATTATTCAGATTATATCCAGTTGATGTGTCATTTATCCCGCGTCGGATAATAATCAGATATACAATCAATGAGTGAGAAAATCCTTCAATTTTATATTCTTAATTTATATAGATAAATGAAACGTTTTCTTTCAATTGGGTTTAGGAAACATCATATAATGGATATATCGATTAAACATTCAATAACATAAAAAAAACAATCACATGTCGGGATTGTATTTTAGGCTGCGATATGCTTATACGACGATCACCCCCAAACTATGATACCCGCACAACAATCTGATCGCCTGAGAAGCTAAGAAACGACCAATTTAAGTGCAACAAATGCGTACATATACAAACCGGGACCTCCTTCGAGATTACCAAACAATTTCGTGTCCATCTCGAAAACCGGGACGTTTCGATCGAGATAGAACCGGGAGAAAACCGGGAGACGTCGCCAGGGGTCCCGGTTCTGCCCTCCCGGTTTCAGTCGCGAAATTTCTCGTTCCATCTCCAAGGCATCGAGAAAGTGCCTCGATTAAATGGACGTGACCCCTAAGAGACCTGAAGCAAATTGTGTCAAAGTGAGAGACACGAATATCTGGTAGCAAAAAGAGATAACCGCAATACCTTTTGGCAGGACGAGACATTCACAGTAACTGGTTGTAGAATTAGACACATGAATTATCAGATAATAACAATGAGGCATCTGATAACAAAATTAGACACCTGCTGGAAGAATGAGACACCTGAAGCACATTTCTGGTAAGAAGACATTTCCAGAATATGACATCACATTTGACGTCATCAATGCCCCATCTCGAAATTCACTTACATTTTCTGGTAGAGATTTTGTCCAAGATCTAGTGCGAGAAGTTTCAGATCCCTTGTCCAATGAATAAAACAAAAAGAATCGGAGGGCAGTGGGCTCCTCCCAGACATTGGTATTCCCAAACAGCTCAGGTCGAGTAGAGTTAAACATGGGCCACAGCAGAAATATCAAAACGAATTCATTATTACAGTTAGCAAGTTCAGTGTATTTTTTTAGTTATTATTTGTAGGTGCTTACTTTGTATTACTTATCGATTTCTTTCCTATACACGATTGTGAATGTAGCGCCTTACTGGCCAGCTCATTTCCCTATACCCTTCATACGGCCATCTATTATGTAAGTTCTATAGTTCGGTGTCTGGCTGATTCGGATGGTCTTTACTAATGTACATGTGTCGGTATATATTACCACTCCAACATGATATACCAATATCACGATGTTGTCTAAGTAATTATTAATTGACTGTGTATGTTATTACCCGAATACAGTGTAAAACGGCCTGTCCATACGTCATGTCGAACTCGACTTGTATTGGCCGAGTTGTATTGGCCGAGTTGAAAGCTGTATTGGCCGGGTTGAATGTTGTATTGGCCGAGGTCAACGAGTGCAGCCGTAACTAGCAGTAAGGACCGACGACTGGAGAAACAGACGACAGCAGTGTTGTTTGTTCAGCGCGATGGCGAGCGCAGAGCGTGTTATTCAAGGGTTCGTGGGTGAAATTTTAGAGCTTGAGAAGATGTGTGGAGACGATTTAAACCTGTTACAGATCAAGAAACGGATGCTGCCACTCAAGCTCGGAAAAACAAGAACACGGCCAGTATATGTCAATTAATAAAAATATTATGAATCGATTGTTTTCGTATAGCCTTAGTATTGACCTTCGGGTCGCCGTATTGGCCCTCGGCCTGCGGCCTCGGGCCAATACGGCGACCCTCAGGTCAATACGAAGGCAATACGAAAACAATCGATTAATAACATATAATATTGAGCGCTAGCAGCTACGGGCCAATATTGACGACATTCATTCGACATTTTCTGTTCGGAATGGCATTTGGATGTGTCTAAAGCACTACGCCATTGTTGAAACATTAAACGCAAAATATATTGTATGGTGGAAAAAGATGTCGACGTACTGACAAGAAGTCATATGACCCAACAGGTCAATATTCTGATTGCATATCTAAAGACATCACAAGAACCAAAAATGATCCCAGTGGTGATCTCTATCTCAGCCACGCTTTTATTGTAGACGTTCATGTAGACAGCTTCAATGGCATGTCCACACGGTCCTTAGCTCCGGCTTGAGCGGTATAAGATACGAGGAGCAATGATATAATAACCCTATCACGTCCTCTAATGGAAAGTGATGAATTGAGTGACCGTTAGATGGACGAATTGCATACCCATGACCTAACAAAGATTATTCCATCCAAGGTTGATCGAATTCCGAAATGCATCCGTTTGGTCGGATATAATCTATAATATCCTCCTATACCTGCTAATCGATATGTTAGAGTGTGAACGATCATTCGTGAGAGATTGCGGCTTACAACTTAAACAACCTCAGTAACTCTTAAACGATAGTGGGAGTCATGTGCATACACTGCTATTACAATGTTGCCAGCATCGCTATTTTACAATCACAATGGCAACAGAGGATATATTCCGGGTTGTTCCTCGGACATGAGACGTTCCTTATAGGCAATCTATTGCCTCTTGTACCAATAAGACAATAGTCATTCTCCCTGGCAGGTGCGTGTACATTTCACGTTTCCTGTATGATCCCTATAAACATAGCTCACATGGTGTAAGTCCACACGGAAAATTCTACAGTAAATTACCTTGTTTTGCACAGCCAAATGGAGTGGAACTATTAGGCACATTTGGCGTGAATAACACCGCCTTTGTCAACAAAATCAAGCTACGTTTCACGTATTATCGATTTTAATCGCGTTCATGGGCAACCAATTGTGCTATTCACTATCTTCCGTGATTATAGTGGTCTACATGACAGATCTAGAAGCATCGACACTTTCTGCATTCGCAATCAAGCACCTGTGTTTGTTCCTCGAGGTGTATGACATGGTGTCACCTGTGTTTGTTCCTCGAGGTGTATGACATGGTGTCACCTGTGTTTGTTCCTCGAGGTGTATGACATGGTGTCACCTGTGTTTGTTCCTCGAGGTGTATGACATGCTGTCACCTGTGTTTGTTCCTCGAGGTGTATGACATGGTGTCACCTGTGTTTGTTCCTCGAGGTGTATGACATGGTCTCACCTGTGTTTGTTCCTCGAGGTGTATGACATGCTGTCACCTGTGTTTGTTCCTCGAGGTGTATGACATGCTGTCACCTGTGTTTGTTCCTCGAGGTGTATGACATGCTGTCACCTGTGTTTGTTCCTCGAGGTGTATGACATGCTGTCACCTGTGTTTGTTCCTCGAGGTGTATGACATGGTGTCACCTGTGTTTGTTCCTCGAGGTGTATGACATGGTGTCACCTGTGTTTGTTCCTCGAGGTGTATGACATGCTGTCACCTGTGTTTGTTCCTCGAGGTGTATGACATGCTGTCACCTGTGTTTGTTCCTCGAGGTATATGACATGCTGTCACCTGTGTTTGTTCCTCGAGGTGTATGGCATGTTGTCACCTGTGTTTGTTGCTCGAGGTGTATGACATGGTGTCACCTGTGTTTGTTCCTCGAGGTGTATGACATGCTGTCACCTGTGTTTGTTCCTCGAGGTGTATGACATGCTGTCACCTGTGTTTGTTCCTCGAGGTGTATGACATGGTGTCACCTGTGTTTGTTCCTCGAGGTGTATGACATGGTGTCACCTGTGTTTGTTCCTCGAGGTGTATGACATGCTGTCACCTGTGTTTGTTCCTCGAGGTGTATGACATGCTGTCACCTGTGTTTGTTCCTCGAGGTGTATGACATGGTGTCACCTGTGTTTGTTCCTCGAGGTGTATGACATGGTGTCACCTGTGTTTGTTCCTCGAGGTGGATGACATGCTGTCACACGATGATAACGAATAGAATACAATACTCCAGCACCAGAGCCCATCGACGAATGAAGTTCAGTGATGAAGTTAAAAGAAGACTACAAACCACCATTGCTAGATTAAAAAAGCGATATGCAAGAGGTGGGGAAAATTGACGACGTCTGGCGACTAAACAACAAGCATATGGCTCTACAAGAAAGCAACCCTCGGCACCTAACATTCAGACCCGATAATACGGTGGAGTCTCGGTCATAGCCTTAATATCTCAGCCACGCTTTAATTGCAGAGGTTCATGCAGCCACGCTTTAATTGCAGATGTTCATGTGGAGACTATGAAGTATCCACACGGCCCCCAGCACCGGCTTACGCGGAATTAGATACGCTAGCTCGGGAGCTGTGATGACAGATCAGCTCAAACAACTCATCTGATGTCAATGGATGAGCATCGTGGACGTCTGATGATGTAAACGCTTCAACATGGGGTAACTGGAAGTCGTCAGAAGAAACGGTTTATTGATAGTGAACTGTGTTTAAAATTATGTGAAAATGATATTGTCCAGTGCGATAATATCAAGTACTTAGGTGTGGTCATTGATGATAATCTTCAGTTCAATGAACACATCAATCAAATTGTCCGAAAGTTAAATAGAAGTATTGGTGTATTAAAACGTATAGGACCTTGCGTCCCCAAAGAAACGAGATTTACCCTGTATAATACGATTGTCTTGCCTCACTTGGACTACTGTTCTACAATTTATAGTGTTGCAAGTAAAAATGATATATCTAGACTCCAACGTAATCAAAATAGAGCAATGAGGATTATATTGGAATGTGGTCCCCAGACACATAGAGTGGATATGTTAAAGGAATGTGGATGGTTGAGTGTTAGACAAAGATTTTATCTTAAAGGTGAAATGCAAAGGTAATAAAAGTAAGAAAAAAGCATTTCCCTTTCCTTTTTATGATGGTAATAAATTATACAGCCATCAATGAACGAAATCTGGTGATAAGTTTTATTTTTTAAAGCGAAATAAAACACGTGTATGATCAGCGGCTTGAAAACAGTGCATCGCTTATCTCCCCTTAATTCGGAGCTTTTCCACCAGAAGCTGTGATGTCACAGTTGAACCACACTAAAAAAATGGCGGCTAACATGAATGTAGACAGCGACAGCGATGCGGAGGAATTTTCTTACATTCTTCCTCTTCTTCTGAAGAGGAATTCAGAAGAATTCACGGCAATGGTTAGTGCAGGGGTGCCCCTGCCTTACCAACACGAACCTATTGTGAACAAAGAACCAGCAGACAACGATAGGATCAGCGACACTGCAGGGCCGTGGGCGACATTCATACTGAGAGAATTGGAAATACAGATTGGTAAATTCCGACTTTTTCCGTTATCCCCCGTAGCGAATGATGACCAACCTGTTAGTGCGTTTCAGCGAACGTGAATGACACAAGCAAGGGCTTCGTGAGCAATAGCCCAGCTTATCTATGTGAGCTATTTCCATACAATGCAATGCAGCTACATCATGTTGTACATACTGTGCTGGTTCCACTGCTACGTCACGTATCGCAGCGCCCCCAGGGGGAGGTAATCATGTACGGATCAAAATTTCGTAAATAATACAGCGTTACATTTTTCAGTTTTTAACTTTATTAGGCTTAAGCAAATGTTTTAAAACTGAAATGAAATTAAAATACACATTATTTATCCAATCTTACTGCAAATATCAAGTGATTTAGACAAACCTTTGCATTTCACCTTTAATAGATGTACCCTAGTTTGGAAGGCTATTAATGGCAATACGCCAAGTCATCTCAAAACAAGTTTCAAGCATGTCTCTGAAAAACATTCATATAACACAAGATCTGCTCCACTAAATCTTTTTCGTGGAAATTACCATAAGAATTCGTTATCGGCTCTTGGGGTCACTAGCTGGAATAGCCTGCCAGGCGAGGTAAAGCGTAGTCAAACCTTACAGACTTTTAAAAAACACTGTTCTAAGTATATAAGAACGTTTGTTGAACCTTTTTAATGTGCTGTTTCCATATACAGTGCAATATACTACTGTGTGCTATGTAAATCGTGATCATCCCGTAATCATTTATATAATCGTTGTCTCGCTGTGATATTGTTTCTATTGTTTTAGGTTTTTATTGTTTTTATGTAAATATTGTAAATAATCTGCACGGATGAAAAACAGCATCTGCTGATTCCTTTGCAATAAACTGAAACTGAAACTGAAACCTGGTAAATGCAAGAGTACCAAGAGAAACTAACCTGTAATGCCCGACGTCGTACGGCTTAAATTTCCCACCAAAACAATAAACCTTCATATATTTGTCGAGTGACATGTACAGAGGGCGGGCCCCGGGGACTAACAGTCCACCAGCAGAATCCTGCCATATATAGGTAATAAATTGGAGCGATATGCAAGAGGTGGCAAAA
Organism: Hanleya hanleyi; assembly: GCA_036873755.1. NCBI lineage: Eukaryota > Metazoa > Mollusca > Polyplacophora > Lepidopleurida > Hanleyidae > Hanleya > Hanleya hanleyi. The sequence goes on along the minus strand of JAVTVY010039520.1, from coordinate 158,260 downwards.
ATTGACGTCTGGCGACTAAAAAGCAACCATGACATGTATGGCTCTAATGTCCTAATATGTCCTAATAGACAAATCAACAGATTATACCCGAAAACACTAAACTATACCTAACATTCAGATTCAGCTCCCCCACACCATGATAGCCAGAAAAAAAAACAAGAAGAACCTCTGGGGCAAAGACTGAATAAAATGAGAAGGATGGCTATCTTAGGCAAACTCTCTTCATCTAAGGCGATAACCTACCCTCACCCACCTCACCCCACCCCCGATTGGAATTTAATAACAAGGCTACATAGAAATAGTCAAGGGAAGAGTGAGCAAACCGAAATACAATCCAGAGGAAGTAGTGTACAAGATCATGTAATGAAGAATACATGGGGAAAACTTTATGATCATAGGTCACTGACCTCATATTTACTCGCAAAACTACTTCCTAGATTTGGGTAATTTTGTTTTGCAGCTATAACCGATTGTACAGTCATGTAGATTATAAGCATATACAGATGAATGAGGAGTATGATTTTAACGTAGTTTACAGGAGTGTTCAGTCATATGACGTGATTTAGTCACATTATCCTGACAACGGGCCAACCAGTCTCTGATTTATCCGCTTCCTTCTAGGCACCAAGCGAGGAAATTACAAGTTTTATTTTTAAGTCTCGGCCCGACATCGAATCTTGGACATGCCTCTTGCGATGCGATCGCTCTACCACAAGGCTACCGCAGTACGGTTATACACACTGCATCGTTCTCTCCAATGGCAAAATAAGAGACCATTTTTTTTTCTACTGACAGAGGAAACGCGGGAATTACTGCGGAGTCGTTTAAAAATCAAAATTCAATTTTAAATCATTATAGCTGACACTGAAGATGAGCGGCGAGGTCCAGGTAAAATCCTCCACGACAAGAACAGTATCAAGCCAATCATACCACAGGACGTTTTCAAAAAACAATCTCTTTCTATATTACTGATTTATAAGGCGGTCTAAGGGCAAATGCAAGAGGCTGCCTGCAGATTGGATGTGCGTCGATTAATTGAATGACCTGGTCCTTGTCTCATTCACGATAGCTGCATTACCTGCCCTGTATTATATCCCTCCGGTATATGTCCTGGTCATAGCAGAGTTCTAATTACATTTTACAGCCAGTATCTCCATTGATGACCACCGCACAAGAAAATGATCATATTTTGATATTTCCAAAGGGATAGATTGTAGCCGCTAAGGTCGTCCAGACAATGTGTAATTCAATATTTTACTGGATAGAAGATGCATGTCCAGGGAGCCTGAAGAAGCAGCTATCGGCGTAACAGGGTAATTACATACCCACCCTAAGTTATCTCTTACTCATACACCTGCACCTAGGTCGAGTATTTGTCATGACCTTCCACTGTTCTACTCATAATTTGAGTCACCCTTTGGGGTTACTTTGATGATGAGGTTTCATCAGTCAATGCTGCAAATAAGGTACCTAATGCTTCTACGGATCTCAGTGCTATTGTGGACGTTTTTAGTTGTTATTCAAGTGTAATTTCCAAGATAATGGATCTTTTCAGATGACACTTGCCATCAGACATTGCAACTCAGAACTGATCTTGACATATTCATTATGTTTATCGATGCTTCAATCTGTGCGTTCAGGACATTGCGAGATCAACAGAACTAGCATGTCGGAAGTACCAGAGAGGCTATTTTGTACACTTCGGAATTTAATGGTCTTATTTTTCTCAACTGCAGCTACAAGTTATTAGATTAGCCATGAGATAATTATTCACATACTGTTTATTTCATGGACATATGTTTAGGAAGTTAAAATATTTTATATCGCCAAAAATCATAGGATATTCACGAACCCCCGCGGCTCCAAACAAACCAGTGCCACTGACAGTGTATGGAGAGCAGGGGAACGCTTGTTGCAAATTCTTTGCACATTGAAGTCACGCAGTGCTAGTTGCCAAAATGAATACATCGAATTGAAACAGGACAGCTCCTTGATTGATGCAAGGTATTTTACACAAATTTGGTGCATTCGTATGCTCAGAAAATTGAATTCTTTGAACAAAATTGAGGCGAAAATCAGCTGATTTTTTTTCAAAGTACCTACAGAAAAAATAATGCGTTTCATTTTTTTCAAGCATGTGTAAAATTACTGCGCGTGTAACCACACTTAGAGTCAAAAAGAGCATCCGTCCTAAATAGCACTGTTCGGAAGCAGAAAATGGCATATTCGCAGGATAGACATGCCATCTTCACAATGTAGACGAGAAAATACTGTATTCTCAGTGTTCGAGCAAGGGCTGACCCATTACTCATTGTTTAGAGCTGCTGTTAAAATGCAAAAAGGTTCTTAGTTCCTTGAGAAAGTAAGAACAATTTTCTAATTCTAGTATCTTACATGTAAATTAAATTACTTGGATTGGTGACCGGGTGTTGTACTGGCTGGGCTGATCAGTGTCCAGGCTAATATGAACTGTGGACACTCTCGTGTTCTGGCACCGTCGTGATATGACTGAATAAATGTTGAAAACGACGTTAAATCCTACTCACTCACTCACCCATTACTCATTGTTTAGAGCTGCTGTTAAAATGTTAAAAAGGTTCATGGCGATGAAAGTTGACAGATTGAACAACTGTTATAAAAGTGTAGTGTCCCAGTAAAGAGAATACGTACCGGGTATAACCTAAAGGCAATCCGCCTTTTGCGCTCTTCCTAATGCCGGTTTCGGCCGCAAGGTGGCACTAGCGCTCACGGCACTTTGGTCTGTTCCGGTTGTCTGCTAATGTCAACATGTGCAGGAGGGGAGGCGGGTATTGTATTTCGCCTCGTTTCATCAGATTTTCTCAATGATGGAGACGTCCTTGGTAGTTTACGTAAGTATAGTCATCAAGTCTAATTTTTACTCGTTTGTACGAGCATAATAAGAGCCGCTTTGTCAACAAATTGGGCAATCAAAGCTCGTCTTTGTTGTTGTTATAAAACATGGTGAGTGGCCGGCAGTTCAGCTTGATTAAACCACACTCCACTAGAAACAATCAGCAGGGGCCAGTTTGTTTGATCAAGTACTGTGAGAAATAAACGGATTATTAGTTAACTCGACTACCATGTAGCTGTTAATGTAGCTGTATGATTATAATGTGATAAACAAGAACCCAACCCGCCTCAGTTGGGACTGCTGGTAGTGTTTCATAATTTTATTGTGAAAAGACACACTGAACAGGAAATTAATGTGCCATATGTCTTCTAACTTCTCATAAATACTGAGGAAGTAGTTTTTGCACTAATAGCTACTTATTTTTAATTATCTAATTATTATGCCATGTATTTCTTCTGCAAAATGCATTGAAACAACCATAGATCTGCTCAGACTTGCCAAGTGAGGACAATCTAACAAAAACAAAACATTTGCAATTTATCAAGAGAATAAATCATCTCAATATGATTAAAGCCGATTGAAGCCAGGAGAACCGCGACAATATTATCAGTGATAATGCCTCGACAATCGTACGGTACAGTAATCCTTTATCCCGGAGTCGATGACACGCAAGTCTCTAGTTTCGCTAAACAAATGTTTTATAACAACAACAACGACGACCTTTGATTGCCCAATTTGTTGACAAAGCGGCTTTTATTATTTTTATTATGCTTGTACAAACGAGTAAAAAATGACTTTACTTACGTAAACTACCAAGGACGTCTCCATCAGTGAGACAATCTGACGAAACGAGACGAAATACAATACCCGCCTTCCCTCCTGCACATGTTCACATTAGCAGACAACCGGAACAGACCAAAGTGCCGTGAGCGCTAGCGCCACCTTGCGGCCGAAACCGGCATTAGGAATAGCGCAAAAGGCGGATTGCAATGCTGATCTTTGTTATAGCTTGACAGCACAGACAAGGAACGTGAAGACTTTGGTTTTTCGAATTCAACAATATGTGCCTATCAAATATATGAACCTTTGAGGATATGACAATACCTAGTAATCTCACAGAAGTGATGTGCTCAAAGGAGACGAACCTAAATTAGTACGTTCTCTGACCAGAAGCGTGTGCGTGACTACCAATTAGTTTAGGATCGATCCCTGTCAGATGTTAGCCGACAGACAGATGTATAACTAAATGATTCATGTCCTTTGTTATCGAGGTGAGACGATCTAAAGCATGAAAGGCTTCGTCCGGAAAGAAATTCGTCAACAAACGAACAGGCGTACAGAAACCATGTAAGCCAAGGCTTTGTCGCCAAAGAAAATCATAAACAGAGCTGCTTTAAGGAACTCAAAGAAGGTTACCGACAAACATAAGGAAACATGGTACTGGATAAATGAGTTTTGCAGAAAGCAATAATGTTCCGTGGCCTATGGATTGTTATTTTGACCATTATGAAAGCCCACCGCGCCTTTGCTTGGACTAACTAGGATATATCCTTCCCAAATTGTTATAAATTAGTTGCCTCATGGAACAGAATTACAGGGTACGTCGTTTTCACGGTTCGGGATTTATCCTAGTCGCTGCTTCAGATCATCTAACATTAGCCAAGTGCACGCGTAAATTTATCACTCAGTAGGCAATTTTAAGCTTAAGGCAGGGATCAACAACTTCTGCACAGGTCCAAATACATTATGGGACTTTTGCATGTGTTCTTTGCCAAGCAACTAGGCAAACGTTGAATCGAATATAACTTTGTTGTCGACAAAGTAGCCATCTTGACTAAATTAACACTAAAATCAACAGAAAAAATGTGAAAAACCCACATGTTTTGTGCATTAAAACTAGACCTCCATTTTGGAGTTTGTATTGAAATGAACCGCAATGACTTACACGTTATTTGGAATTAATAGAAAAACAATCGAATTTTATGATGGTAAAGTTTTCCAAGTTCCCTATCATCTATGTGCTAATCTGAGACGAGGATTCCCACACCTTGATGGGGATCCTGTGATTTTATTATTTTTATGTCATACACATTTGGATTTGTTGTTATCATACGAAATAGGTATTTCGATTTTTGACGCAGAAATTATTTTATGGACGACGGCTTAATATTGAATATCGGATCTGACGCTTGCTATCTATATCATACTAAGGTGTTGTGATTACCACTGAGTTTTATTTCATTTGACTATAATGTGTATAAGAGGGCTATTTGGAACATAGAAGTGTCAGTCTTCATTTTACGATCTTAAGTAGAAGTGTAAAGTCTCTAAACCTTAGACATATGCACACTGAAGATAACAAGTTATTGGTTGTGCTTGTGTAGGAGGGGGGGGGGGGGGCAAGTGCATAAGAATGTCAGTTGACTTGTATTATGTTAGACACTGCATGGTTATAACAAGCCGTAATTAAAGGCCGACATATTCACGGTGAGTCTCGATGATGAGATAGAAGTCTATATGTTGTGGTCGTGGATTCGTTTATATTATCGCTGCAATACTGCACATATGTACACAATGCCATCCCGAAGAACAGGAATGGATTTTTTTAATATTCGCTCATAAATTTTTTGAGGAAAGTTCTATTGTGGTATTAGTTTAGGTCCAGAAATGTTTTTACGTCATATTTACTTGATCTGATAACTGTTGATGCACCATATCGCTTATAACAAAAATGCCATGCTAATGGGCAACACCCCATGATTTTACTATGGCTACCATGGTGGACTATGATGTTTTGCCCATTACCATGGTACCCTTTTACTACAGCATCAGTAGCTTCAGTCTTTCAACTGATTTATTTAATTTAATATTATCATTATAGATGACAGTCTGAACACCAATTCTTTATTGTAATATATACACAAGTACATTGTCGGCTTACAAATTATCCATGATAGTCCGATGGATGTCAAATTACGTAGACAATCTCAGTATTCTCTCTCAAGAGCATCCATGCATATAACTATAAATCTTGGCTACTCAAATCCCTAACATCAAGCTAACTCCAATATGTGTCTTATATTAAGAGTGGCGTTAGTGATACTTTCGAGCGATCGTGAAACATCAACCGTCGTATCTTTATAACGTGAGCTGCGTTTGAAATCGCATTCTAGTTATGCCGCCAGCTAGCTGCTCAATGATCACTGGACATCTTGCATCTAGTGACACACTGAATCAAGCATTGTCTAAAAGGAAAATTATGTTCAGCCAAAATAAATCCCTTTGGAGATACTAAAACAAGATTATTTTCTGGTTCGGTGGTCAACAATGGATTTACTATCCCATAATGCAATAACATCTCTGTTTTATCGTAGATACATACCAAACATGTACGCTGATGTACTGGTACTATCGAGTGGCGATTATCTGTTCATCGTAGATAAGGGAAGATTGTTCGAGCCCGAAATTTGTGGTATCCCCTCCTCCACATTGTATTGCTCTATGATCACAACATTTTTGATCGAGTTCAGTCACCCCGTTGGAAGGTCATGTGACCGAACATTATTTCTGGTCGTAAACGTGTTGGTTGCCTTTTCTTGAAAAAAAAATGTTGAGATGAAATAATTGTACATGCTCCTTGATAATTTAAAGAGTTTAAAAGCAGAATCAGATGCAGAGAATATAGATTTTCGGGACATTTGGAATGATAAATCAAATTAAAATCACATATAGTTTTGCGATCGCCTTCCACCATGCCACAGTGAAGACGTGACATTTAAAGGATCGAATCAAATATTTATGACTGTCTACGTGGGGTTTGAAGAAGGTGTTCAATTGGCATTCTCAAAAGTAAGATGCTGCATACAAGCGCTACTCACATTTACCTAGCAATCGGTATACTGGTGTGTTTGAAAATAATTTTTTTAGAAAAAGTTGCCCTGAAAATTCAGAAGACTAATAGTGCTTGAAATATATTTGAAGTATCGCGACTGGAAAGACCGGGATTAGAAGAGAGGACGATCCTTGTAGACGATCCCATAGTGATCTACGTCACATACGACAACAGGCATCTAACAGCGCTTACTAACATTGTAGTTCTTGATCCCTTGTGGCATGCTGATTGCCGTACGTATTAGAAACTCTTGATCCCTGCTGCCTGGCAATAACATTCTAACGCATTCCTTCTTGCCGGTTACGGTTGACGATTACTTTTACTTTATTCATGCATAGATTGATGAGTTCTTCAACTATATTGTGTTAGAATTTGATACAGAGCAACATTATAACGTTTTCAAGGAATACTACTAAATTCCAGAAGTGACATACATGATTTTTTATTGAAAGCATAAAAACGATGCTGTGGGTTGTCAGTTAATACGCTACATGTAGTTATAATTCAATAACATGTTGAATTTTGGCCACAAAAACTTGAATATATATGCGATCACAGTTTATCAGATATACATGGAAGTTGGAAACGAACGGCCTTTTACTATAAGTCTATGATATATGTAAATGAACCCTTGAGAATATTTTCTTGTGCAATGTATCCCAGCCAGACATTGAACGTTTCTGAAGGCAGTGCTGAATGAATGATATTCAATTATCGTGTGGCTAGGTGTTCTTGAAAAGCGATTAATTTGCCGGGCAGGTACGCTTCTGGTGTCAAAGGAAATAAAAAGACGATTCCAGCGATGTGATCGGCCCAATTTGTTCGACGAGATAGGGGAAAATTACTCGTTAATGCATCGTGGAGTTTGACAGCCAAGGGAATTGACAAAGATTTCTTGTCCCAGGTGTACAGATCCGTCTATGATATGTACCCATTACTTCAATTTTGACAGGAAAATATGTATGTTACAGATAAAATATCTAATTCCGGTTATCATACAGTTCCTATTAAATCCGCTGCTGGGGAAATTAAGGACATCGCCTTGTCTACAGCTCAATTTAACAGTCAATAATGATGTGTATATAATGTGTATATATGAGATATACAGGGAGAGTTCGAGAAAACTGGATGAGATTGGACATTTTGTGGATTCCAGGAAACCAAAGTGATACCCGGTTTTACTGGGTGTCTGCCAAATGCTTTAACAGACGCGGTGCGACTTATCAATGAGACATCAACGGTGAAAAAGACAGAAGGATGTAGTATGCTGTACGTGTGCTGATGATTTGACGTCAGGAATATCATGATGTCTTGTTTACATCACTCAACCTGCCGACCAAATTCTTCGTTTCAAGAAACAGTTTGGTTTGTTCCATTTATTTTCTGAATGGCATTGATGTACTTGATAAGACAGTGCTTCAAATCTCTATATGTTCTTCAGCGAACCATGCCTAACCTACATATACAGATCATTGCTAACTCAATTAAAGTCATTAGTTTCCTGCATGCGTAGTGCCTTGATACTACAGCCATCATATGTTATGGCGATCTGACGTTAATATGTTTTCTAGGTGGGCCTTGCATATTTATTACATGAGATAATTTCCTGAAATAATTATTCCGCATTCGATCCTCCCATCAGAAGATTTCAAATATAGACGATATTTCTAGGAAATCTCATCGGTGGTGTGACTTCAATCGCCAGGCAAAATAGGATTTGGTTTGCAAATCGTCATCTAGCCTAAAGGTTAGTAGACAATTCCCAAGATTACATTCCACACTTTGACATCCCAATTAGCTTTTGATGGTTTTATTAACACGCTTTATTCGATACCATTCCCGATATTCAGTTCACGCATAGAAGAAAATACATCACCTTATTTGATCAGAAAAATGGAGAATTCAAGCAGAGAAACACCACAGTGTCTCTCATAAACCCATCGTTAAAGTAACTGGCTTTCCCTAATATGGCATGTTTCCAATATTTCGCATAGAAATTCAGATACAGACAAAATCAATTTCATGCGGCTAGTTTTGATTCTAGGTGTCATTGTATTCTGCATCATGCACTTTTTTTAGGGTTAAATGCAAGGCACTTGAATATCCTCTTTATCTGACGGGGGCTTACTGATCGCGATTGTCGAATCCGACGCCTATAAACATTAAAATATTCCATTCAATATGCATGCAAGCAGAATTCCGCCAGTAATTACATCCCCAGCCTTTTTCTGACTGTGGCAAAATTTTCATTATACCTGTTCTCCAGTGCAGGTGATACCAGACGAATCGATTCTATTCGGGGCTAATTATTTATTGCTGATATCCGTATTGAGATTCTGAACTATGATCTCGAAATAATGGAGAGTAAAGGGACTATTCGTTTTCTTGCAATATCAATCTGGCCTGAGGCCAAGGGTTGTCTATATTCGTGACAAATGAGAAGTACATATTTTATTTAGAAAGAATGATATCGTAGGGATTCCAGTGTTCTCAAAATCGCCGAGACGCTACGAACAATAATGCCGATTGACGATGAATTTATTCTTTAGGAAATTTGTTACGTTGATGGCAATGAAGTATGTGCAGAGCATGAGTTTGAGTTGGTTCTACACAATTTGAAAGGGTACAGTGTACGCAGTCCCATATCTCTTTGTTCAACGAATGCGGTACCCAAGATAAACAGATCACTCAGTGTCAGAGAGCAAATGAAACGCTGAATAACAGTGGCTCACAAATAATTCATCAATGTCATTATATGTTTAACAGCAGCGTTAAATATCGCTCAAACAATATTTTGCGGAAATTATTTATCCTGGATTACTGGTAAAAACTTTTATTTAGATGTTGATAAAACCCGTGTCATCAATTGTAATAAAATTGAAATAGAAAACTATAAAAAAGCCTGATAGATTACATGATTCAAGATGAGGAAACGTATGTGTAATCGAGCATATGACTTATTTATTATTTTTTTCTTGATCTTATTTCTTACAATTAGGTCAGTGGGGGTTTTCTCCACACCAGTGGCCCGTTTGGGTCGTTCTTTTGCTACCTGGCGGTCACATACTTCATCATTTTTCAACTGATATCTTGATTGACCTATTACATCACTCTGAAATATTTGTATCGTGTGGTCATGTCATTCAAAATGCCCACATGAACATCTACAATAAAAGCGTGACTGGGATACAAATCATTACAGGTATCACTTTTCGTTCTTGTGATCCTTTCAGAAACATGCAGTCAGTATATTTGTCTGTGATGTCATATGACATCTTGTCAGTACTCCGGCATCGTTTTCTACCTTTTAATTTAATATGCATTATCACGTGTTTACATCAAATGCATACTGCATACAACTCGAGAACGCGAATATATGCGAAGTAAGAAATCAGATTCTTAGTGTAAAACCGCACGAATATGTGACACGGTTTGATGAAGTTTTCAAAGTTGATGGGTACTTTACCACCTATCTTTGATGTGGTCTTAAATAAGCGTACAACCAGCGGGTGGACGGGACAAAGTGTCTGTTGAAGAGCAAACGAGCAAAGTCACAAAGCATTCCCGTCTGAAGACTTCTATTCAATTCCAGACGATTTTGACTGCTTTTTCGGAGAAAATGTTTTGTAACCCTGATCATATGGTATGTGATATAGATGGATAATTCCTAGTATAAGTTTTATGCTATTAATGCCAGTTGCACATGTTATGCAATACTGAGGGGGAGGGTGAGTTCATTGGGGAAATTCACGGGAGTGATGATCAGTCTGCATAGTTTTGTCGGATGATCATTTCCGTATCCTAAGCTGTTTTGCAAGTATTTACTGGCTTGATTATTCATGTTATTTACACATGGATTTGGAAGTTAGGATTATTAGCTAATAATTAAAAGGTCCCGCGACTAAGGATTTTGAAGCGTAAAATTGAACAAACCTGCCGTCCTGATGTTGGATTTCGCAACTGAATGCGGCAAGCCATCCTTAGCGAACACAAGAGTTAGATATGCTACATTTAGTATCCACGGGTCGTCAAGAAAGAATCTTTGATTCCGTGACCAAAATACCTCATTAGTACAAAAGTACCGAAAGCCTTTATCATGTATTCGACCGAATTGAGTCAATCAGAGTCGAACGATAGGTGTCGATTCTATGACAACTACATACCACTAAATGGAATATGTATTATTATTTTGGCCTGTCTATCATGCCTATCACGGTTAGACATGGATTGTGAATTCTTTGGGACTAGGAGTCGTACGAATCACAATCACAATCACAATCAAGAACAATCACAATCAAAGCGTGGCTGAGATACATCATTCTCTAGATAACGACTTTACAAAACTTAACAAAAATCATATGCATTAAGATTACTGATCTGCGATACGGAATTGAAATTTTTGGAACATCATGGCATGATGTCTTGCCGGCATCACTGAACACTGTTGACTGCTAATCTCTTGCTGGAAACTAGCCTATGTTCATGTGGACATTTTGAATGACATAACCACTATATATACACTATAATTTTTTTTTAATTTGGTGATAATGCTGTTACATGGAATAGGACTTTGGATTTTGGACCCTGAAATGTCTTCATTGGGCGACGGCTGAATATTGAATGACGGACTAGACGCGTGTATTTCGCGTTATCACTTAATATGTAGACCTCGTCATCGAACTGACCTTTAACGTCGTGCTTTCTGAAGGCTTAATGTGTGGAAGGACGTTCACGATAAGAGATTAAGTCTCAATCTAGCAGGTGTACTTTGGATGTCGAAGCAAATAAACCAGACGATCCTAGCGTTCGGATCGACCCAGTTTGTCTAACAAGATAGATACTCGTTAATAATGCGCCGCGAAGTTTGACAGCCATGGGAATAGGAAGGGATTACTGACACACCGCGCCAAAATTAATTTCTGTCCCAGCTGTACTGAACTCTCTATGATATGTACCGATTACTTCTCCCTTGACGCGGAAAGATTTACAGGGACAATCTTCAATCCCGGTTATCACACAGTTCTTATTAAATCTGTTGCTCGAACATCAGGGACAACACCTTGTCGACAACTCAATTTAATAGTTAATAACGATTTGTATATACATGTACGAGACATAAAGGTGAGAGTTCGAGAAAACTGGATGGGATGGGATAATTTACGGATTCCAAGAAGCTAAATTGCCAAAGTTCAATGGTTTTGCAGAATTTCCACCAAACCCGTCGTCAGACAAAGTAGAACAATATCTGCATTGCATATCAATAAGACATTGATTACATGAAAGAAAATGTTCAGCAATAATGACGATCTGATACGTTGTGATAGAAATATGCCGTCGAGAAGATAAGGTTCTAGTTTTGGCAAATGTCGATAAAAAAATGGGTGTGATTATTATGTTTTATTTCATCACACCATTCCACGCTTTTCAGCTAAATTCTGATTTCCAAACGTACATCAGACTATCTATCGTCTTATCAAACTAAGATATGACAACATAATCTCTTTGTATGGTGGCTTGATCCTACATCCATCAGATTTTATGGTAACCTGACCTTATTATATTGCCTGATTGAGCCTTACATTCATGCCAGACTTTATTGCATATGACAGATTCCTACGAGATTTCTTTCGCAGTCGGTGTCAGCATTATCTCCGTCCATAAACAGGTTTATATACACGTCATATGGATTTAGCTGATTTTCAAGGAAATCCTATCACTGTGTTCACTGCAAATGTCAAACAAAACGGGATTTGGTTCGGAAAACGTCGGTTGGCATGAGTTATGATAAGAAATCCCAAGGTGAACAATTGAAACTGTGACATCTAAGATAGCTGGATTTTCTTTATCTTTTTCACGCAATCGAATAAAGGAAACTAAAACAATGGTCTACCGTAGATATTCCATTTTACTGTTGATGCATTTATTTTATACTTTATATATGAATTCTGTAATACAAAATAAAATTCTTCACTCGCAAATGAGACTGGATATTCAGCTGACGCATGGAAAACGTTACACAGCGATTAAGGAAGTTTATGAAAACTTGTTTAGAGGCATTTCATCCTGTTTTTTCATAAACGATATGTCAGTTAATCTGATTGCTTCAGTAACATATACCGTTTTTTAAATCTTACACATTGAAATGTTGGTGCTGATGCAAAACATCAAGCAAAAAACGCACAAGAAAATTCCATGTTGGACAACAGGTGTCTACTTATTGCCGGATTCCAGGCCTGATTAAAACATACCGATCAATATTTCTACATGGATATTCATATAAACCGTCACAATCAGGGATCATGGACAGGGAAACAGGGGGGGCGGGGGGGGCCATGCACCCCCAATATTTTCAGTACAAAAAAAAGGCGCACGACACAAAAGCAAACAAACGAAAAAAAAAAACCCATAGAAAGAAAATAAAACCAAAACGATAGATTAAAAAAGTGTGTTTCATGCAGATTTTACTTTCCAATAAGCATAAGCAAATAAGCAAATTTGGTGATATGAATTAGGTCTTTGGATTATGGATGCGGAAATTCTTTAATGGACGACGGCTGAATACTGTACGACGGACTAGACGCTTGTATTTCGATTGAAATGATATTTAATATTTAAATTATTCATACTTCCGAACAACGTCATTTGCTTGACGGCGAATATTTGAAATGAATGTTATGAGAAACAACAAAACAGGCAAAACAAATAGAGTTTATCTTGTTTTATTGCTCGGAAATACGCTAGAACGCGTCTCCGGCCATGTAAGATCACTGGAACTTCCGGGGCTTAGGCGGCCCCTGGACCCTCGCCTGTTGTGCTGTAATAGTGCTGCCTCCAATCACAAATTGCTTCCGCCGTGCCTGACAATCAAAGCACGGCTCAGACACACTACTCAATAAAGCTGCATGAAAATTCATCAGGAAACAAGAAAACAGATCCGTGATACGGGTTTGACGATAAGAACATCATGTCTTGTCGGCATCAGTGAAACCTGTTGACGCTTCTACAATGTATATTACCTGAAACTACCATGTGTTTATATATAGATTATGTTTTATGCCTGTTTGGTGTTTGGTGCTAATGTTGTCTTGTGAATTAGGTCTATCTCCATGACAAAACACGGTGGGTCATGTGTTCGACCCTTCCAACCTTTCTCCATACGGAGGTGAGAGCGTTATATACGCTGTAAGAAAATCAGCGAATTATGTTTTATGCCTGCCTGGAGTTTGGTGCTTATGTTGTCTTATGAAGTAGGTCTATCTCCACGATGAAACACGATAATTCTTGTGTTCGACCCTTCCAACCATTCCCCATACGGAGGAGAGAGCGTTATATACGCTGTAAGAAAATCAGCCCTTCCCCATACAGAACCGAGAGCCTTACACACGCTGTGAGAAAGTCAAACCTTTCCAATACAAAAGAGAGAGAGTGTTACACACGCTGCGGAAAATCGGTCATTCCCCATACGGGGGAGAGAGCGTTACACACGCATTTGGAAAAACAACCCTGGAGCTTCTAGGCTTTGTCATCCGAGGTCCATATGACAAGAAGTTCAAGATGTCGTTTGCACGGGCAGAATTTTCAGTTCGTCTATGGCGAATTATGGAAATATCATGAGTAGGCTACTCTGGAGTATAACTAATACAGTCGGAGCCAAAAATTATTGATCGGTGCATTGTTGAAAATAATCTTTAACAGAAACATGTGATTGATTCTTGAGTATTGGTGTACCATTTCAGATTGCGGAGATATGTAAGAGGTGTGAGATATTGACGATGACCGGCGACTGAAGAGCAATCAGATGACTCGACACCTCACATTCAGACGAGGTAACGGAGAATTCTGGGATATACCAGGCTTGTGGGGTGGGACATTATGTCCCCTACCAAACTTTCTACTGTATCTCCGGAACTACAACAAATTGAGAGCTGACACTTCCTGACTTTTTAATTTGTCTTACTGGGGTCATTTTGAGCCTATATGCATAACCCCCGAGCAGCAGATCATGGAAAAATTCAAAATGGCGACCATGTGGGGTACCGAAAAAAATGTGTCCTCGAAATATCTGCTTTTCTGCGAGGAAAACTGGACAAAATCTGTTCTATTTCACATCAGAGTATTATTTGCTAATTTATCATCCGGTTATGCGAAGAAAACACACAAATAATGAATCTGTTTTTCAACATGACGTCACTGTGACGTCATTAAAGCTGCTATCTTGGGTTTTGTTGATATTTATTGGTAGAGCTCGACCCAAGGATATAGTGTGGCAAGTTTCAGCTCCCTAGCTCAGGGAATAAGAAAAATATTTAGGTGGGGCCGAAATGCCAGACCCAGACCGGAAAGGTTTTCTCAAAAATCCACGGCCAGATAGGGTTAAGCGGAATTGAATATGGTAGCTCTGGAGCTTTGATGACAGATCAGTTCGAATAACTAACTCATCTGATGTTACTGGATGAGGATCGTGGACGTCTGATGGAGTAAACGCTTCACCATGGGGTAAACATGTCAAAGGCAAGAATACCCAGAAAAACTAACCTACAATGCCCAAATTCGTACGGCAAATTTCCCACCAAGACAGCAAACCTAAATCTTTTTGTCAGATGACCTATCACTACACTACACACATCTATCGTTGAAGCGGATGATAAAGCGATTTACCGGTTGAGAATGTGACAGTAGTAATCTTTTCGAATTCAAAAAATCCTTGTGACCATATCGTAGCCATTTAATCTTCTGACACTGGATCATTTGGATTGTGTATTTGCGTCAAGGTGTGAAGTAATTGAATGCTGCGTTCCCGGGGAATATGTGACAGAAGACGGATTTCCAAGCAACAAAACTTAACATCTATACCACGATTTTGTACGGCAGTAAATGAAGTTCAACGAAAAAACGCAACACAAATGCCTACAATGTGGTCGCGATTAGCTTTGATAATTTCGTTCTTGAAAAAATCGTTCATCAATCGCAAATCTATATCTATAATTAATCTGATTCGCCAGAACTTCGCTGTTCTCTTGAGGCTTCGGATTTCCTTACAATGTACCAACCATTGTGGCCGATATATGGAAATATATTTATCGTATATTTTTCTCATACTTGTCTGGCACACGTCCGGTTCACGTGTTCCGACACAGTCGATTTCCTGGCAAGATCCGAAAACGACAATTGCAAAATTTTGTTGAGGTTAAAGGTCTATTATTGGACGAAGGTCGGCTACAGAATGTCGAACTCGGAACTGACAGTTTTCGTCTCAAAATCTGATAGTCGTGGGTATATCTGAAACATTTTGTTGGGTTTAAGAGCGTTGAGATGAGTCATCGCGGATATATAGCCTACTAGGAAATTGACGGGTTTAAATTTAAGATGTACAAAATGACGAAAAAACAATATTAACAATTACCAATAAATTTCAAGAATATTCCAACCTTGGATTTCTAAATACATTACCGTTGATCCGGTACTTAATATACAATGGGTATATCGCAGTACACGAGTTATTCTACCCCCCCCCCCCCTGGTAGATTGCAACTGGGCACGTGAAGAAAATCATGACGTCAAACTGCCCACACCGAACCGCTCATCAAGGGACGTCTATTGGTATTAGATGCCACCTGGGCTTCCTATATTATGATTTATCCTTTAATTTGATGCTAATGTTATTATATGATTTAGGTCTTTGGGTTATGGACGCGGAAATGCTTTAATGGACGACGGCTGAATATTGAATGACGGACTAGACGCTTGTATTCCTTCCTTGTATATAACAATGCTATTTGGTAAAACACATGAGATGTGGTAGAATTAGAAATATTCCCTGATCACTCCCAGCGAAGACCAGAAGAGCTATCGTTATTGTTTGATCACGTACGGATCTATTACTGTTATATTGTCCGGGCAGCATCACCTACAAGTGAGCGGAATGTATAAATAGAGAGCACTTTGGGTCTGTGATTTGAAAAATTTGTTTTAGGCCTCTGGGGTGTCCGATATTCATTTGACTCCAATAGATGGGCACGTGCATAGAGTTAGTGGAAGTAGGTGGACACGATTGGAATGAGGTATATATACACACGTCGGCTAATGGGATTGAGGGCTGACGGTATCATGATTGGAACATCAAGTAGAACATCAACAATGTGCAGTTCGGCATATTAATCCGAATCCCTGTCATTAACGAGAAGGACACCCATAGCCACGGCAATGGGTTTCTCAAGTATATAGACGACAATCAAGGACGTATTAATTGGTCAAATTAACCAGAGTTGAACCAAACACGATTGGCCAGTTTTGACCTAACAATTTTGGGTATAAACTATAGTGTCGATATTTTGACCCAAGTATATTGAGTCGACAGGTGTATATTGGGTGGACAGGTGTATATTGAGTCGACAGGTGTAGTAAGCAGATCAATATATACACCCCAATATTCTTGGGTCTATATCTGAATGCATTTTTTTTTCACAATAAACGTGAGTCGGAATGAGTAACCCAAACTTTCTGAGTGAATATTCTTGGGTCGAATTATCCTCAATTCAATATTGGTGGGTCGCAGGAACCTAACGATGTTGGCACTATACAGTCTAATAATCTGACATAATTTACTCCCATAAAGATTTTTGCGTTAAGAATGTACATGGATTTCTTTGATCTGATGTGATTGGTAGGAACAAAAAGCGTGTAACGCCATCATGAAAACAGCAATGTCCGGCCCACCTAGCGTTTAACGGAAGATTGGACAATGTTCAACTGATTGTCTTTGTCTTATCAGATAATACCCGAATGAAAACAGAAAAGAGAAATCCGTCTATTTATCAGTAGTCCGTTTAATTGGACTTAAATGCGGAATGAAATACATTTTGGAGAAGTACTGATATGATAAAGATATGTTCTACTATACCGGAGGTGTTTTATCAATAACAATAATACATCGAAAGAAGGAAGCCGAGGTATGACCTAATTCCGATAGACGATACCCGAGTGACATGATGATGCGCTCATTTTCACTTGCCAAGATGTGGTCATACATGCAGCTCAGAGAATCTTGTCCATATGTGCGGTCTATACTCGCTAACATAAAATAGATCCATGGCAAGAAATAAAGTAGGCGTTTCCGATGAGGCGAATTATGTACTATTGTCCAATCTACTAAGCATTATGGAACTCTTGATATCTTCGTGTACAGTATTTGAATGCTCATAGCTGTCAAATTTGGGCTGGTCCAATGGGTGACTGATGTCACATCCCACACTTACACTTGGTCAACTGCGTTTTTGGAACAACTCGTTGTAGTACAGGATGAATGTTAGCCAACTTCTAATCCAGGAAGATCACTTTTCACGCCATTTTATGCAGTTGTTCATCTAGAGTATAGTAGAATAGAAATAAATAATTGGATGTTGGTTGGTATGGCAAAACAGCTGAAATACCATCTGAGGATGAAATAAACATTCGGCCTTCGAAGTCTACCTTTAACTCATCTATTTCATCTTGGTATAGATGAGCTGTTTTACCAAAGTGATGAATTATCTCCATGTATAGAATGTATCCCTTGTTAAAATGAGTTTCTGATCCACCAGAACTTGCGTCAGACAAGCTTGAGTAATTCTTTACCTTTGGTAGTACTGACGGGCTTTGGATACGCATGCTCCCTTCTACCGCGAGGGACAACTGTTATCCTTCTAGTATTCATCATTACACCTTTCCTTTGGTGAAAAATAATTTTACAAATCCTATTCTGAAAAAGTTATGTGTATGGTCCTATAATACCTTACACAAAGATCGAAGAAATGAAAATTGCCTTAATGGGTCTCAGTAACTTACTATCCCAGAATTTCTTTGCCATATGTTTTCAGGTTTAACATGAATTGTAACTGACAAGGAACTCCCGAGGGAAATTTAGTAAGGTGGAAACTTTCCGCGTTGTAAAGGAACTGTCAATATCATTCAACCTTGTACAAAGCTGAAAAATGAGGTTTCTTTCGTCAAATTCGACATTCATCAGATATCCGTGGTAATTATTTTTATTTCAGGGTCCATATCAAAAAAAAGATGAACGACATTCTCAGCAAGACAATAACATGAACCACATTTTCAGTAAAACAATAATATATTGGAGCGATATGCAAGAGGTGGGAAAAATTGACGTCTGGCGACTAAAAAGCAACCATATGACTCTACAGGAAAGCATCCCTCTGCACCTAACATTCAGACCCGAGAATACGGTGGATTCTCGGACGTAGCCTTGGTATCTCAGCCGCACTTTTATTGCAGATGTTCATGTGGAGATTATGAAATACCCACACGGCCCCTAGAATCGGCTTAAGCGGAATTAGATAACGCTAGCTCGGAAACTGTGATGACAGATCAGCTCAAACAAATGATCTGATGTGGATGAAGGAGGATCGTGGACGTCTGATGGAGTAAATGCCTCGAAATGGAGTAAAACTGGCAAATGCAAGAATAACCACAAAAACTGACCTGTAATGCCCGACGTCGTACGGCTTAAATTCCCCACCAAAACAATAAAACTACACATATTTGCCGAGAGACATGTACAGAGTGCTACCACATACCCAACAGGATCTACCACATACCCAGCAGGATCTACCACATACCCAGCAAGATCTACCACATACCCAGCAGGATCTAAATGATATAATAAGAATACCTCATGATTAGTTTAACGATAGTAGAATTTTCTGGAGATAGAAACGCCTGTAAGAATAGAACCGTAATCGACTTGATATTATGAAGGAAGAAATTTTCATAGAAAATGATATCGCAAGAACTTTGATTAAAATTCAAAATCGGTATAGAATATTTTAACTCGAATTGTGCTTATATTTAAGTATCGATCTATTGAAATGCCAAAGTACTCCACTCTTGTAGAGTTTGACATCAAATAGTAGTATACAACATTTCCTGTTAATAATTTAAGTGCAATATTTCAAATAATCACATTAGTGCGCTCATTAATGCTAAATTCTTATCGACAAACCAAACCATAAGCAGTAGGGCACGCCCCCGGGTCAATAACTGCATGTGTCGATGGAGATGATAAGAGTTTGGATTGATAACACTCTACCGTTTATTGGATCGAAGCAACTGACCAGTAAACATATCTCTTGTGTCCTCGTCCTCGGGCCAAAAGTGCTATCAACGTCATTTTTCTCGTTAGCACGAACACGCATATATGATAACAGATTTATTAAAGGAGCACGGAGAAATGCAGGTAACGGCCTTGTGTATTGCTGGAAGATGAACTGCGTTTAAACAATAAAATATAGGAGTGCAGATCCGGCTTTCGGCAGGGTAGTCAGTTTTCGTATTACGAATTCACAATGGCAATAGCAGGTCTCAGATACGATATTCAATATTCAGCCGATTTTCCGCGTCAATAACCAAAGATCTATGCGGTATGACTGTTAGCACCAATTCCAACTGTGTATTATATAAAAATAGTTATAGAAGTTTTCTGACTTATTATATTTCCCAAACTTTCATCAGAAAAGCTCTTGCCCGTTTTTAAAGTGAATAAGTTAGGAAATTGTAACCATTTGCCCTCTGTGTTATGTCGGCTGTCAGATTGAATGGACCCACGGCTGAATAGACAATCAATGACAATTTCCAAAAGCAAAACTGTTTTCGTTGAGAAGGTAAGAAAGAATTTAGAAAATAGATGACAATTTCTAAAAGTAAAAATCGTTTCGTTTTCGTTGAGAAGGTGAGAAAGGATTCGGAAAACCAATGACAATTTCTAACAGCAAAAACAGCATTTCCTTGAAATGAGAAAGAAATTGCAAAAAAAACTGTATTCTATTTTGAAATGCAATGATATAAAATAATTCTTCTGATATTTAGAATGATGGCAATGATTTTCTTGCCTCGGTTTCAAAACCGCTGACTAATTTGCGTGTTGTAGTGGAACTTAACGGTGAATGTCGTTATCCAGATTTTCTCCAAATGGAAGCTAGAACTAAAACCTTTGCGGATTAGAATATAATATTGGAGTAAATCTTGAATGGCTTTTACCCAAGGCTCGCTGTTTGAGTCGATGCCACACTTTGGAAAGCTCTATATGAATTCATTATGTTTAATGCTCAAGAGGTCTCTATACATGCCGAGCGGCAGATGTTACACAAATTCAGCTTGACTTCAATCGGGAGGGAATAACTCGTATTCTACTCAACTGGAAAATCCCAGTTTGAAGAAAAAATATCAACGTTGCAGACATTCGTGCTCATTAGAACAATGAATTCACAGACGGCCGACTCTGAGTCAACATTATCATGATATGGTTACGATATTCGAAGGTAAGTAGAGAAAATTAGAATCTGAACTAGAACTCCTTGGGCCCCGAGAGACATTTGCACCCGCTCAGCAGGCCCTCCAAGGTTGGCAATAAAACTATATATCATTTTTAATTCCCACACTCGTTTATTCCTACATTAGTTTCAGGGAATTGCTTAATTGTCGGTATCAAAGCAGATAAAGGTAAACATTTGAGTAATATTTCCAAAGCAAGAGCTTCAATATTTCCCAATATTAAAACAAGATAAAGTACGATTCTTCAGTGACAGATGTCGGGCAAAAATGTACCTCGTTCACGTTCTCAGTTCTTCTACTACACACAGGGAATATCATTCATGGGATGTTTCTTTGTTTATAGAGTTCGATGCATTTGTCATTAATAACATCTATGTGAAATTTGGCAACACAACTATATATCAACAGGATATAGGTATTTCTAATGGTACCAATTGAGTATCCCTTTTTGCTGACATATATCTGTTCCCTTATCAATACGACTATATATGCAGACGCTTTCGAAAACCGATCATTTCAAAGCACGTTCCTCCTCATTCACTAAACGCTATATACGGACGATCTTCCCGCTGTGGATAATTTCTAAATAAATGACGCAGTGAAGGATATAAATGACACAGTGAAGGATATACATATCCACCTTCAATGGATTTGAAGGAAACTACAGAGAGCCCTAATGTCACATTATATTTTGACCTATATCTCTATGAAAATGAAGCGGGCCTTCTCTCTCATCGACTTTACGACAAACGAGATGATTACAATTTCGACATCGTAAACTATCCCTTTCTGGACAGTAATATTCCAGTGGGACCTGCATATGACGTATACACATCTTGCCTACTAACATTGCTAGATCTTGTGTTAAATGTAACGAATTTAATCAACGTGACAAAACATTTTTCAGAAACTTATTAAGCAGGGCTATATCACCAAAAGCGCCTCCACCCAAAAGTTTCTCAAATTTGGCGATACATATAGCATGGTGATAGAATAATACGAATGTAGCGTGCAAGATCTATGGCGTTACGCTTAGTAACTTGTCTAATTCCGCTTAATACTGAGTTAGTAGGGACCGTATGAAAGTCAAGATCATGAAGGTGTTCATATGAACACGCACAATCAAAGCGTGACTGAGATACATCATACTCAAGATAACGACTATAGCGAAAATTACAAGGATTATGAATACTGAGCAGCGATATGGATTTGATATATTTGGAACATCATGATGTCTATCCGGCATCATTGAAACTGTTGACCGCTTCCCTCCTGCAGGGAACCAGCATATCTTTATGCTTACTATGGTTTATTTCTTTTTGAATTTGGTGCTGAAACTGGAATATGTAAGCGGAAATTCTTTAATGGACGACGGCTGATTAACGAATGACAGACTAGACGCTTGTATTTGAGCTCGATCGATTCATTCACATTAATGTACTGATTAGTCCATCTCCATCTCCAAGGGATGTTGCGTATCGCCTTGACAGGAAAACAGCACACTAAAAGACGATCGATATATATAGTCGATTGCAGTGTGCATGCAAACCTGAAATGCAAACCTGGTACAGAGCATCATATGGAAAAATACCTATCTTTGAATCGTGACCGAAAATGGTTTGCGTGAGCGTTCATCAATCGCTACATCAACCAATCGAGGTTATGATTACCTTTTTCATGCCATAATTGGGTATCGAGTTTGGAATCAACGCAAACTTTTGAATACAATCAGCTCAAACGATGTTTTAATTAGGTCTGGTAAGAGGATAATAGTGCCCACAACTCTAATTAATTTCAGGATAATAAATCTGATAATCCTTCCAATAATCATCTGCTGCAATAAGAAATTTTATTATATACTTGGCGATGAGATAGTGAAAATTATCAATCGAATAAAAGCGATATTTTCACGGAGTGATGATATCAAATATATCATCACTGTGATGATATGACAAATGAGGTCACAGCGCACAAATACATGTCACCGTGGTCACAGTGAAGAGGCAAATTGACCGAATCTCCACAAGGTTCATACGCCAAAGAAATACAAGCTAAATATTTGAGAAGGATCTGTATGTTATTATGCCTTATGATGACCAGATTTTGACAGGAAATAAAACACAAATAGGCATAAAATGAACAAGAAATACCCGCAATGGCGATAATGGGACCGACTCGTCACGTACGCGTGCACCTACACATGCACGACGTGACTGCAGTTCGACAGTGCAGGGCCAGGACAGTGCAGAGTGTAACACGAACTAGCGCGGAAAATAAAACACATTCCTCAGTTGAAGGCTCGAAATTGGGGTCATATCATGAAAATGTCGCACCAAAGTTGATGAGAAAACATGAAAAACTACTTCATTCAACGACAGTGAACTCTTGTCAGTGAGTATTAGTTAAGAATCGGCAAAATCACAATGATAACTCCGCATGATCTCACCACCGTCGAAGCTCCACACAACAACAACCACGCACGACCGGAAAATCTAAATCTGGCTATAACTTATCGTAATCATTCGATTTTGCTAAATCAAAATAGCGCTGTCAAGGAGCTGGCTGACGGGTCGGCAAGAAAATCGTTTATTTGAGATATAAAGCTAATAAAATTCTTGAGATCTGCTGAATGTCATCGTTACTAAAGTGCAGGATACCCGACTGAAAGCGCTTGCAGCACGTGCGATTTGTTGACAGCAAAGTAGGCCGCGAGTGACGTCACAGTGAAAATAACCAGTGTTTCAGTGTATCTTTAGTCGAAAAAGTCAACAAAATCTGAATTATTTTAATGTTTTTAAAAAATCAGGATAAAGTAGTACAACAGAAGTATATAATAAAAAGAAAATCACCTGTTTCTTGACGAATATCATAAATATTTCATCTCGTGGGGTGAGAAAATTGGCATTTTCTCACCCCAATCGATGAAAGATTTATGGCATTCGTCAAAAAACAGGTGATATCATCTATATCTACGTTATTGCCAGAAGCACATGCACACGGAGTGTATTGATAAAAATAAAAGTATAATATTTTGCTGTGTGTTCAAATATATGCTCGTAGTGGCACAATGCTTTCCTTGAACCATCAAGTTTAATTGCAGTGGAGACAACTTCGGTGAGATACACAAGGGAAAATCGATCCTAGGTCATTTTCACATATATTCGAGATTATATTCGAATTGTGCACATGCCAGTGTTTAAAGGAATAGAGGACGTTCATTTTCCTGCACTTATGGGGCTACAACATGGTGATTTGTCGAATTTTTCAAAGTAAGCTGAATTTCGCGCCAAAAGTACCGAGAGATCTGAACATGGGATAAAAATCAACGAAAGACAGAACAGAACCATTTATGCGTTTTAATGGTGGACGACCAAACAGATGGCATTTTATATTCTACGGTGGAGGGTGCAAAGTGCTCTCGATGTTGAAAATTATGGTTCTGAAATCCCCCAAAATTCACTGTCAATCATCTTCAACACAAAGGAAACTTGTAAATAGGTAAGAAATCAACCTTCAATGTTATTCCCTACCCCCGCCCCGATTCCCCGTCTTCATCCCCTCTGGAAATAAGACGGAAAAGACTCAGTTTATCTGTTATACCGCTAATATTTTTTAAGAAACATGGTGTCCCCATGTTTTTATTACATTTTCAACAAGAACTATATGTGTTTAATATTATATAGAAAAATGGGGAATATTTGAAAACGGGAAGTTTGAATTATTGAGCATCAAGCTTGAAAAAAATCACATCTTCCTATGTATTCAGTGTTATGGCTTTTAGGTGGTATACATGCATTTGCCTGCCATATGTTTTTAACGAGTATGGTGATCTCCATTTTTTCATGGACCATTTTATCTTAATCTGATGACAAAATACTGAAATTAAAAATATTCAACCTCTAGAAATGAACGTCCTCTACTGCTTTAACCCTATCTGGCCTGGGGGGCCATTATGGTCCCCCTACCAAACTTTCTGCACAATCTCCGGAACGGCAAAAAATGGAGAGCTGAAACTCCGTGACTTTATAGTTTATCTTATTGGGGTCATTTTGAGTCTATTTGCATAACCCCCCGAGCAGAGGATCATGGGTAAATTCAAGATAGCGGCCACGTGGGGGTACCAGAAAAGTGATGTTTTTGTCATATTTCTTCAAAATTTCTGCTTTTCCGCGATGAAAAGTGGGCAAAAACTATTTTATTTCATATCACATTAATATTTGCTAATTTTTCATGCAGTTTTTGTGGAGAAATTGCAAAAATAAAAAATTCGGAAAATCTGACCGAAAAATTGACCAAAAAATGCCGTTTTTGAAAATGACGTCACTGTGACGTCATCAAAGGGGCCATCTTGGATTTTTTTACATTTTCTGGTAGAGCTTGACCCAAGGGTATAGTGTAATAAGTTTCAGCCCCCTAGCTCAAGGGGTAAGAAAAATAATTAGGGGGGGCCATTTCGGCCCCCCCCCCAGGCCTGGACAGGTCCCAAAAAGCCCAGACAAAACCGGCTATAAGCAGTAGGGTACATCCCCGGGTCAATAACTACATGTGTCGATGGCGATAATAACAGTTTGGATTGATAACACTCTACAAATGATCGACTCGATCGAAACAACTGAGCGTAACCACAGGCTGACCAGCAAACATCATCGGCATCGGGCCACAACTGCCATCAATTCCACTTTTCTGGTTAGCATGAACAAGCATACATGATAATAGATTGATTAAGGAGCGCGGAGAAATACAGTTACTGTCTTGATTGTGTACTGATGAATGTTGAACTGCGAACAAGGCATATAGGCCATAAGATATGGGAGTGCAGATCCGGCTTTCGCTTGGCAGCCAGGGTAGTCAGTGACGCAGTCAGTATGTCGGCACCTCTTCCCACTTCCCTTATATGTGTTGTAATTGATATTACGAATACACAATGGGAATAGCAGGCCGCAGATCCGACATTTAATATTCAGTCGTCGTCCATAAAAGATTGTTAGTGTCAATCGTATGATAGTTAGCATATTGTAGCCGAACTTAACTGTATCTTCCACAAAGTCTATTTTGCTCTGAGCAGGATGGAAGTTTAGAAAGAGAACCTTGACGGATTGGAAGATAATATTGAAGTATATGTTGAATTGCTTTGACAAGACCCAAGGCTCGCACTTTGAGTTGAGGCCACACTTGAGAAAGCTATATATGAATTCATTATATTTAATCCTCCAGCGCTCTCCAAGCATGCCGGTCGGCAAATGTTACCCAGATTCAGCTTGACCTCAATCCTGAGGAATATACTCCACTTTCACATACACTAATCTGGTAAATCCCAGATGAAGAAAAAACATTTACGTTGCAGAAATTCGTGCTCATCTCAAACGAATTTACAGACGACTCTTTCTGTATCAACATTCTCATGATATGGTAAAGATATTCGAGGGTAAGAAGAGAGAATTGGGATCTGAACTAGAACTCG
This sequence comes from Hanleya hanleyi, assembly GCA_036873755.1. Taxonomy (NCBI): domain Eukaryota; kingdom Metazoa; phylum Mollusca; class Polyplacophora; order Lepidopleurida; family Hanleyidae; genus Hanleya; species Hanleya hanleyi. Next base: position 131,707 of record JAVTVY010039520.1, on the reverse strand, counting down.
ACTCCGAGGGACATTTTCACACCGCTGTTCAGGCCCACCAAGGTTTGCAATAAAGTCGTTTTTCATTTTTATTCCACACTAAGTTTTGAAGAGAAGAACTTACATGTTCACCAATGGACACCATAATAAGATATCCCTTTCTAGATAGTAATCATTGCTTATTGGTTATTAGAGTGTTCTATTCCAGAGATTTTCTATCATCACTCAAAAATTTAAATACTACAATAACCTTCCGTCTTTTCCCTTGACTCATCAATGCGGTACATTTTCAACAAAAAAGACACGTTATGTCATACAAGATCAAACAAAATCGGAGCTGAATGAAACCGAGCAGAGAGGTTTTTCTGTGAATTCTGAATACGGCAATCTGTGGTTGTTTTCAAACCGGAAATGCACATTTTCATTGAATAGCTAATCAACTTGAATTTGAATAGGCCAGACAGAGACATTTCTGTCTGAGTCTCCCCATATGAACTATTACGAAATACGAAATATTCATAGAGCTATGACAGTATTTTCTTTCCAAATGCAATTCCAAGCCGTTTTCTAGAGTACTTTGATTGTGTCTGTTCATATGACGATCATGAAGATTTTGTTTTATATGGGGGAAATGAAGTAATTAACCTTCGATCTCTCTGATGAATCTTGTAAATATCAATGTGAATATAAAATTGATTTTGCGGAAGAGGTGTTAAGAACCAGAAAATATCCACTGAGAATTTTGGACTGCTAACATGCATTATACATAACTGCCTATTGATCATCTATTGTAGATTGAAACAAGGCTAGCTATTGACTTTTCTGCGTTAATGTCATTCTTCAGGGATTTCTTCACGTATTGGCCTACATGTTACATGTTTTTCTCCTTAATAATATCTGTTTGGGATTCAGTAATATCAGATACTGACACCATATAGGCGCTCTAACGGGAACAGATCCTTTGTGTTTAGAGTTACATAGTTTCCTCCTTAATAATATCTGGGCGAGATCAAGGAACCTCAGATAGCCGCGCTATATAAGGCGTTCTGGTGGATTCAGAGCTGTTGGAAGGACTATACATATAGAGTGAAATATACATAAAGGGAATATAGTGTTTAAAACTACGAGTATATACGAAGGTGAGAAGAGAACATAATCAACCATCTCTCGTTTGATTTTAGTAATATCGCCACGGGGCCTACACAAACATTGATAAACATCGCCAGCACAATCGCCAAACTGACAGGTTAAACAAGTTAAAGAAAACAGTCTCCTTCGCCGATTTTACTCTCATTTGCAAATATTCATCAGCCGTTGGTCGCTGACTACGCTCTTATGCGAATACTTAATTCCACATTTAAACATGTTCTTATGAGCATAATTGATCAATACATGACTGGAATGTGATTCAATTTTTCCGAAACACAAACCCATCAAATTTTATCTTGTAAGCTTCGAGGATTATGAAAAGCTAGAACACAATGCATGCAATGGTTTCATCTCCAAATGTATAAATTATCAGTTTGCCAAGCTAACTAGGAATAAAATGACATGATGAAGAGAATGTCGGCGTACTGGCAACAAGCAAAATGCACAAGAAATTTAAAGTTGATTCACTTATCCGATGGAATAGATAGGACAAAAGGAAAATTTGCATACAAGGGAAATTGTAGATAAAAACCCATTTCCCAGTTTCGGACAGAGCTGAAAAACTATAGGTGTCTTCCCTGGATTGGAGCAAATATGAGCCACAAATTTGAAATTGATTGACCAATGCATTCAAAGTTATCCGACAGAAAAGAATAGTGGAGAAAAGAAGAAGAATAACCGAAAGGAAGAAGAAACTGGCAAACAAATAAGGCATCCCTGGGGAGGCCTGATACGCAGTACATTCGCTTGTTTGTTCGGTTATATTGCTTTTCGGACAATGACTTGAAAATAATATTAGCCCCAATCAAACGCAACATCAAAAGGGTCGTGAAAAACTAACAAGTCCCTTGTCAGTAACCCAGGTTTAGCGTCATTCTGAACCGCATGCATTGACAGTCATATCACGTAACCAAAATTACTTTCATGAACCTTGACAATATAGCTAAACTATCTTATTAAGTACATAGATAAGAGCTTGTAGATCGCTCAATTGTAAAACGATGCTTTTACATTAGTTCAAGCTAGAAATAATAATAATAATAATTGGCACAATAATATAGGCATTACATGTTGGTATGTAGGCACGAGGTTCATGTATCTTATTCTTCAGAAAAATGTCTACACTGTCTTCTACATAGACAATAGACCTGTACATTGGAATCTTTACAACTATCCCAAGTTTAGATGGCCTTTCAAAGTCTAAGAGTTCCAGGTTAAAGACGAGTCCCCCTGAACGGCGTACATGTCGTGGATCGCATCTGGCTATAAAATGGCTACAAACAGATGATCACAACACTTTCAATCACGCGCGAACTTACAGTGGCAATGTCGACCCGCCGTTTGTTCATTTCAGGTCCGATATAACCATTATCATTCAGACCAAACACATTCACAGCTACATTATATAAAACTGGTTTGAATCAGTGACGCTCCCTGCTCATAAAAGCGATCATGGGGAAGACATATCATTCGTGCCAATCTACATTGGGTAATCTAGCTAGGAACTGTTCTGCGCGATACACTTGAGCAAATCAAACGGCAGATAGGACATCCATTACGACACTATTAGCCCCAAAATCCAAGGCGGTATAGATACAGAATGAAGTGATTCAGACAAGACAGCATGATGTTCAGGTTCCCAATCCATTGATAGCAAGTACTCATTTGTTCAATTGAATTTCCTAGGGTATATTTGATCTCAGTCACGTTTTGAATGTGACTGTTCATATGCACTGTTTATGAACATATTCTATTGACCAAAACTGTATAGCGTGTACGGACAGAAAACATCTTTCAGAAAGACGGATGCCTGCCATTTATGTAGTGGAGAAAGGCCACTAGTAACTATAAATCATTTTCAATTTGCGAGTTCTCCTACTTAAATAAAAGCCTCTTCTGTTATACAAAGTATAGATCATTATTCACGAATCTACACTTCAACAGACGGTGTGTTCGGTTACACAATTGGGTGTCTTCTACTATTGTACAACGAAGGTGCGGTCACGAGGTCGCTTCTCCGACTCTCCGACTAAGAACACATGGATTTTGTTAGGAAATTCAGCGCCCAGAAATCTGTGGTATCGGCTTAAGAGAAAGTGGTATTAGATGTATATTTGTTGAAAAGTAACATTTCGCTATATTAATCTGATAATCTGAGGGTTTTTTTTTCCATTTTGTTGTATGGCATTTGTATTTTCAAAACGATCTAATAGTTAGCTGTTGTGTATGTTCAGAACATCACCCGGTTCTCTTCGTTCCGGTTTACGAGGCTAAACTAATAATTATGTTGACAAATTGTCTTTACCGTCATATCTGTCTGTACGGTTTGTATTGATATTATGGGTCAATACTCCTTCAACTCTTCTGAGGAGATGTGACCATCTGTAATGAGATTGTCTTTTATCTGTTGATATGTGTTACTAAACCTGTACCTAACATAATAGACAACACGGACTTTCCTGGGATAGAAACGAACGAAGGATTTACTGTGATTACGCGACTCGTTTTGAATTTCGGATGTGGAATAAAACGTAAAATTGGTCAGCTGGATTAAAAGCTTGTGTTCATTAAAGTTTCAATCTGAGTGCTTCATACGGAACATAAAATGCGACGAGGGACGAACATTCCCCGCGGTCGACGGTTGCATATTGAATGTCAAATATGGTTGATATATTCTGTAGAATTTGGTTTCCAAAAAACACGACGGAGTTAGAATTAGCTGCGATGAGCTTAAATGACTAAATACATGTACATTCGTGCCACAGAGGACCTGTGACGGTTAAACGTCCGATATTGATGATGTCCATGATTACTTTTGATAGATTCGGTTCCTCATCAATATCCGCACATACAGCTGTCTGTAGGCTTACATCTTTATATTTTGTAATGTAATAGAGTGTAATATAATGTGTTGTAATTTTATATACGGAAGCACGCTACCACCACATAACGTGCAATTCACACATCTATTTGCGTTCACAAATAATGGAGAACTTGAATAAAAAGTTGGCCGCCCGTTTTAGGTTTTTAAGAAATCGATCCTTTCTAGGAGACTCAATGAGTCAACAGTCGTTTTAACGTCATAGAAACAATTCCTTTGATATTAACAGTCGGTTTCAATTGCATAGAAACAGTTCCTTTGATATTCGCGAAGACGTCCATTATTCTTCAACGAGACGTATTGCTTCTTTGAATAGAACTTCTTGAATACACGAAAATGCATTTTAAACATGCCCGAACATGCTGTAACAACTTTATGCGCTTCGCGATTATTATGGATTAAGAATACTGATCAGCGATACGGATTTTATATTTTTGGAACATCATGATGTCTTGTCGGCATCATTGAAAACTGTTGATCGCTTCTCTCTTGCAGGAAACTAGCCTATGTTTATGTATACTATGACTGTCTTTTTGAATTTGATGCTAATACTGTTATATGGAATATGGAATAGGTCTTTGGATTTTGGGCGCGGATATTATTTAATGGACGACGGCTTAATTATGAATGACGGGCCAGACTCTTGTAATCCGCACTTTGGCGGCGGAATGATACTGTGGATTTGATAACCTACCACGCATTCTCGGAATCAGTGTAGTAATAGTAATATGAAGAGCATCGCTAATAAAGGGTGAGCTTCATATAAGTGACAACGGTGATAGGAACATAGGATAGTCAATAAGGCAAGAAGCCTAACAATGACTCCGCGAATGAATAGTCTAACCTGAACCTCAGATGAGATGTCACTTTCCATTCGACCCCCATACATCATCATTGTCTCAGAACATTGAAGTCCGTATAACTACATGCAGTAGCCCTAATGTACCAGCTACTAGTAATAAATACTAGATCTTGGAGATCTACATCTGACCTACGGAAGCCAGCCGTCGTCCACGAAGAATTCCCGCGTGCATAATTCAAAGACCGGTCAGAGCTACCTGACAGACTTCATAATGAAATCCACCAGAGCATATTGCATGCGCAATATACCTTGCCTGAATTAATCACTCTGTCATTAAGATATCCTCTTAATTTATGAGTCTGAAGTTCCCCTATTTGCTCAGATGAGTGTGCTCTATCTTCAGTTTTGAAATGATTGAAGAAGAAGTTCTCCATGCACAAAATGTAAAACCTGTCTAGATCTGCGAGGTTACATCTCGGTAGAATGTCAGTAGAAATACGTCAAGGCTCATGCAGATGACGATATCTGATACTCTAGTATAGCGATGTGAATAGGATGTGAAAACTACATTGCTGATGATCACGCAATGGTATTCTGAAATTATATCACCAATACGGATATTAGAAGACATTACTTCGTGAATATGACGTTTTATCCGTGGGTCGCTTTTAATTCATTGGTCTCTTAAAAATAGGATTGCTAGATCCTTTCGGTCGTGTGCCTTGACCAGTGTCAATCTAGAAAATTACACCAAACGTCCTGCACGGTCTGTAGTTTTAAAATTCCATTTCCTGTATTTGAGTGAATCAATATAATTTGAAATTTCGTTTGAAGCACATTTGTATTTGAGTCTATATTTTCACATATGGGTGTGTGGGGAGTGACTAAATTGTACTGCTTTCACTACATTATTTATCTGATGGAAATAATACCTGATTGTCGCTCCGATCCGCTCCGGAATATTACGTTTAATTGTCTGGTCTCATTACCGAGACATACATTGCAATTTGCAACAGCAGACCGGTGCTGAAAGCACAGTTGACAGAACGAGGAGGCTAGCACATTCACAGTCCACACTGATGTTACCAGTGACAGCGCTAGCTTTGATTCGAACAGCTGTATGTATGCCACTCACATTGTGGAGCAGGAGATGTTACTAGTAGTATATTCTCTGTTCTGTTCTGTCTATGTAGACCGGACAATCCGCGCAATTGTGAGTCCTTCAGTTCTTTGATGACGTGCTCATATTTGATGTGCCAGCTACAAATCGCCTTTGACTGCACTGGACCAAAGGGAGGGTGTATTCGTTTGTGGTCAGTGCTGATAGCACAAAAGGAAACACTATAAGACATGACTTCACCTAATAGTTCGAAACTGTTTACAATTGTAACTATACAATTATTCGCGAGAATATTTGAATGCTAATTTTCATAAACCATACCGTTCATCGAGTGGTCACGTCAAGTCGCCCTCATCGGTCCGACTTGCTGTGACTTTTTTGATTGAAATTGTAGTTTAAGGGCCGCTTCCCATTCGGATTTCGCGGCCCATCAACTCAATGTTTTATTTGGATTTCGCGGTACATTTCTTTGTTTTCTTTTAATATCTTTTCCAGCGCTAAATATATCAAATGAATTTTTGACTTCATTCAATCCGAACTTAAATGATCGCCAGTCGCACGTTCACTTTAATATTGATCTATGAAAAGAAAATGACCTGGAGCGGGTTTGACATGTTTTCCATCTAGCGTGTGCCGTACAAGAGCATGTTAACATGGATAATTCGATTATTCTCAGCAAAAACCAATATTAGCTCTTCTGGATAGATTCCCATATGAATTGATATTCTGGGGTCTCACATCGGATGGAAAAATTTTCTCTGACACTCGTTCATTTTCAAATGAGCGCTGCCATTGCAAAAAAGCCATACAACCAGTTCCCCCAAAGTTTGTGATTATATTATATTAGTATTGAATACAAATAAACAGGACATTCGTACGAACTCGAATACATGCTAAATTGATTCAAAATAAGCAAATTGGGTCAATATTACTTACTCTATTTTCACCAAAGGACCCTGTATAGAGGACCCGCACCGAGCCATACACGGACTCCCAAAGACCAACATCGGCGAGATAAATGTAACTTTAGGGGAGAAATGGTACCAGATCTGTGTGTTCGAAAAGTGAATCTAACAAACCCTTACAAGTTAAAACCCTTGGTGGGCACGAATGGTTATCAGTTTCCATATACATCGTTCAAAGTAGCGTTTCACCGTACTCCATCATGCTAATCCTGGATATTGAGGAATTTCAAGTTATATAATGCTGGGTTTAGCTGTCATTGGAGCAGCTAAGATTTGTTAACTCTAGAATTACTTGCACGACAGTAAGGCAAAATAAATGAACATCCAATTTCCCACAGTGGAATTCTGGCGTGCTTTCGTGAAATAGATAATTAGTGGGAAGAATTTAGAAAAAACACGGCCGGTTACGTCCTCTATAGGCAACCAAGTATGCCGTGTAATTTTTTACTATACATAAGTTTAGTGTAGGACAGCGATCATATAATAACAGCAAGCAAACTTGTAGCGTAAGGGCCATCTGTTCATTGCCAAAGTTGGAGCCCAATCTAACTGTTATCTGACAGATTTCAACATCATAAAATTTAAGGAATTATTTCCTCTGCATGATCGAGTGAGTTCGTCAAAATAACATAGATGCGATCGAAATGGTTGTCTACAGTACTTGAAAAAAGTTGTTGACCAAAGCGACTCGATCGTATTTGAAAATATGGGTCTGTTACATATGCCAGTACGTGGGCTAACGAATACATCAATCAGTAGAATATCATTGGAATCATTGGATGGTAATCGAAATCACGTGTTTCACGTCACCGGTCACATTGACCAAACGGGATAGACGCTGTAACTGACACGGCTCTAGCCTAATTATGGAATTTGTACGTATAGTCAACACATCTCCTCCCACTCAAACGAGAGGTTCTAAACTCCGTTATTCCCACATACATGTATTAGTTTTAAACTAATATGACACTAACTCCGAAAATCGAAGTAATTCTGATATAATATTCTATAATTCGGTTGTGATATATGCCATCTTCAGGAATACATATGCCTTCAGGAATGTGGTGTTGCATGCCGAGGAAGTGAAGAAAAATATAGGTTTCAAACGAAAATGAGAATTAGATCTATATGACTGAAATAAGACTTGATCTACAATATAATTAAGACCGTCAGAAATGGGTTTTTAGTATCTCTTGCATATCGCTCCAATTTAGTGACATTTGGGCTAGACGTCGGATCATTAGACAATCCATACGTACTGTGTTTTTTTCAGAAAGGCGGTAGGTCATGTGTTGTATGTAGAAATAATCATTCATTGTTTCCTATTGCACAACGGAATTCCAGCAATTACATGTAACAGTGACCAGAGAACTCGATGAGTTACTAGACAACTGGACCGTAGGATAGAAATTGCGCCTGCGTCAACAAGAACATAACTTTGTCAAACAAATGTGATTAGTGTTAAATCCAAATTTGAAATTTTTTGGTTGTATAGGTGAACATATACTTGACTCTGTTTTCGTAAATTTGATTTTAACTCCAACATATGATTAGGAATCAGATTAATGATTGCGATTTATGTATTCATATTGCATCTTTCCGAACGACCTAATCAGATGAACTGTGTATATTTTACTAATGTAATTAAGGCTGTCGCTTCGCGCACAGCCTTATTGGATCAGCTTGGTCTCATGGGGGCCAAAATCGCTTTGTCCGCAAGATTGCGAAAAAACAAAGCAGTGTTGGGACTTACGTTCACAGTGCCAAATGTGGACAAGACATTGAACTGGAAATTCGTTATAATTTCATGGTGATTGGAACTAAAGAAAGTGCGTTTTTCTTCATCGAAATACACTCTGTTGACGCTGATTGTGAGGGTAATGGCGGCCAAATCTCGGATCAACGAGATATGGCGGTAGTTCGATAAAATCGAAATCAACCATCTCCCATGATACTTAGCGCAGTAATCAAGGGCAAGCATTCAGTGTAGATACTCATCATTGGCGGAGGTAGGGTGGGGATTCCCAGGAATGCCCTTTTTTATCCAATCGTAACTGTCGTTATTTGCTATCATGCCGGAGTTCTAAAAATGGCGTTGGAAGTCCAGCTCGATAATTGTTATTACTTTTGGCATTTATGGAAATAAAATGAGCTATACAGAGGAAATAAATGACCAGGGAGGTTGACATATATTTATTTAATCCATAGGCCTACAAGGGCAAAACGGTGAGTCACTTCACTTATTGAAGCAGGAACCATGCGATGTAATCTAGGTTGGGCGGCCAAAACTTTCGGTTCGTTGTCAACATAATAAAATCAGTAACAAAATCAAATGTTACTATAGAGTTTAGGTCCAGCCAGTTGAACAATGAATTGAGGGATCTTTATCTACATTCAAAGAAGTAATAATTTTAGTTTTTATAGATCGATATTATAAACAAAAACAAGTAAATAGACTTGCCAAGTCGTCCCATATAAACAGTCAACTGGTCCAAAGCCAACTCGTGGGATCAGATAATCGACTGAAATTATTTGAATTCGACTGAAAAAACGGAAACTCGGTAGGTTATTTGTTGATAGCTCGCTTAATACTGGTTCGATTCTGACAATGTAAAGTTTCCGGAGTAGCTGAATACGCCGTCCCCAACTCGTCCCGTAATGCAGACCGTCTTGAACAATGAATTCAAAAATGTCCGATGTTGTGGAGCACAGACCTGCATTTCACAGAAATAAATTTTGCATTCGTTGCTATGCTTTGTCCCAATGTCAGAGTTCGTAAATTCTTAAACTTTCAGTGCAACACTGACTGTGCTGGGTGAAAATTATAGTGGACATGCACATTTCATCTTTATCGATTTTGATTGATCCAGGAAGTTGTTTCTGCACATGAGGAAGATGAAGAAAGCATCAACTATATTTAAGTACAGGGGTTTTTGTTAAGCTGTGATTTCGTGCACTCACAAGGTCATGATAAGAATAGGCCTCGGCTCCTCGGACAGAAACGACTACCTGGAGCATTCCTGGGGTTCTTCCCAGCCTCACTGGATTTGAAGAAAACAACAGATAGCCCTACAGGCACATCATACATGTATTTAGATCTGTATCTCTTTTAAAATGAAGTGGGGTTACTCTCTCGTTGACTTTGACAAGAGAGATGATTACAATTTCGACATTGTAAACTATCCCTTTCTGGACAGTAATATTCCAGTGGGACCTGCATATGGCGTATACATATCTCGCTTAGTAGCATTTGCTAGATCCTGTGTTAAATGTGACGATTTTAATCAACGTCACAAAACATTGTTGCAGAAACTTATAAAATACGAATGTAGCGTGCAAGATCTATGGCGCTACGTTTCATATTACTTGTGTCTAATTCCGCTTAACCCGGGGCTAGGGGCCGTATGAACCCATGTACTTCAAGATCCTCATGGTACTCATATGAACAGTCACAATCATCTCTTTTAACCTTTTCAACCTTCCATTTGCAATTTCAGACTGTCCTACTTGATCTCATCTGGACGTGTTGTCGTGCAAAAAGTTGCGAAACTAATAAATTCTTTCATGCAGTGTGAAATAGCACGATCATCTCGAGCTGATCGTATATATACATCTGTCGGAACAAAATTACATGTACAACACTTCTTTGCATTTTCAGAACTATATACGCCCACAGACCAAAGTTAAAAAAACTCACAACATTAAAATACACGAATAACGGCAGCCTTTCGAAGTCCACGAGTTCTAGTTTTTTTTTGAGAAAAGCCAAATTTAAGTAACGATAGATTAATTCTTACTTTTCTGGAGAAGAAATTGATGTATAGATTTTAGGTTTGCTTTCGATTGCCTCGGCCTTATCCGATAGGGCAAGTACACCACCGCTCTTAAATATTTGTATCTAATAACACTCAAACTGGTACTATAGGGGCCGTGTGGTCATGCCATCGAAGATGTTCGCAAGAACAGCTACAATGAAAACTTGATTGGGATGCAGATCACCATGGTTCAGTTTTGTTTTTTTATGTTTTTCGACGGAGTCGTGTTCGCTCGCTTTGGCTAGACACTCTTACGTTCTGTGGACATTTTCTTCCGCCTTCTTCGGTGTTGCCTTGTATATGAGGGTAACATCCGTAATGCTGAGAGTTACGTAACCAATGACGCTGCTTCATGTCACAGACGACTTTCAACCAACGGAATTGTATGAAATCGATTTTCCTCGATCAAAGCTTCCCATGCCCAGTGTTCTTATTTATAGTATGTGATTAGGTTATATAGAAGCTCCGGATTTATCCCTATATTGTCTGAACGATTCGGGATCTTTCAAGACTTGAGGGCCATTACGGTCTCCCTGAATATTTTTCTTACCCTTGAGCTAGCGAGTCGAAACTTACCACACTATACCCTTTGGTCAGATTTCTCGAATATTTTATTTATGTGTTTTCTTCACAAAATCTGCATGAAAAATTAGTAAATAATAATCTGTGAAATAAAATGGCCTTTGCACACTTTTCCTCGCAGAAAAGCAGGATTTTGAAGAAAAATGACGAACACATAACTTTTCTGGCACCTCACATGTTAGCCATTTTGAATATACCCATACTCAAAATGACCGCAATATGATAAACTACAAAGTTACGAAGGGTTAACTCTCAAGTTTTTGTCGTTCCAGAGATATTGTAGAAAGTTTGGTAAAGGGGCCATAATGCCCCCCCCCCCCCCCCCCTAACAGGCTTGGTAGAGTTAAGGCTTATCACGAAGGAACCATGTATTACATTTGCTAGATCGCTTCGGTAGCTATAGTTTGTGTCCAAGGGTTAGTTACATCATTCTTGTCATCATTATTGACAGTGCCACACCTTGACACCGACAGTTCTTTGTCCGTTGAGGAAGAAACAATACCGGATCGTAAATAGAACCAAATGGTTACACCTGGAAAATCTGCTATGTCAATTATTCGTGCGCAGTTATATACTTCAAAGAATACTAATTATACAGAATAAACATTTTGCACATTCCCCATTTAAACTCTGTCAACCATCATTTTTTGAAGATATATCTTGTTAGAAATAGGAGGTCAGTATATTTGCCTGTGGGATGATATGGCTTCTTGTCATTACTCCGGCATCTTTTACCACCACCTTTGTTATGTTGTTTATTTTGTACGTAACTGGCATGACTGAACTTTTATAAAAACTTTTATTAAACTTTTATAGCTTGGCTGGATGTCCTTTGGATACAATATGGATTAAGAATACTGATCAGCGATACGGATTTGATATTTTTGGAACATCATGATGTCTTGTCGGCATCATTGAAAACTGTTGACCGCTTCTCTCTGGCAGGAAACTAGCCTATGTTTATGTATACTATGATTGTCCTTTTGAATTTGGTGCTAATGCTGTTATATGAAATGTGGAATCGGTCTTTGGATTATGGACGCGGATATTCTTTAATGAACGACGGCTGAATTATGAATGACAGACGACAAGTTTGTAATTTCAATTTGGCCACAAGAAAATGAATATGCCAGATTTCCTTTGAGATTTCAGTTGGTCAATAAGACTTTTCGAAACTGGAAGATATCCTTCATCCTTTGGTTTCTATAACAATTTATTAACGACTATAATAGATATATACATATTTAGGTTATAGTTGATAGCACCTCCAAGTTGAAGAAAGATATTCTACATATTGATTCTCAAATCGCATTGTACCACCTTTCGTATCATCCAAAAATGATGACCAAAATAAAATTTGATTTTCCCCGTTAAAAAGTATTTTCCCGTCCTAATTGCTCACTGTTCGAGTGAAATGCATTTTTACAGTTCTGGTCTTCCATTCAACCATACCAAAGCCCCTATACTTCCACTAACATATATGCATCTTCACGTCAATAATTGAATACAAGCACCGCTAAATCAATTTGTTGAAGTAGACCATTCAGATCAGTTCCTGGTGAGATCATTTATATAGTTTCACACTGAGAAAATATCCCTTCTTTGTGGTAATCCTCGGGTAGTGTGTCCGGGTGCTTTGTTCGGTAATTTGTCCCCGGGGAATATCTCAGCTTTGAGAGCGACCATTGAGTATCCCTAATAATCAACCACTATATACATAATTTTGTTCTGAATGTGCTTGAGCTGATTGGAATAATGCCAGACATTAACACACCATTCGCTGCTCTACGCTATACCTCAGCTGGGAAGGTTATTCAGCGCTAATATCATACATAATGACGAAGGTTTACGCACAATATCCCAGAATGTATGACAAGCCCTCAGTAAAATTTGCTGATGTTCAGTATTGCTTTATCTCAGATGTGGTAGATTCGAAATCTTTACATAAATCTGATGCATTTGCTTACACTTCGTCATCCATAAGATGGCTTGCGAATCGTGTGTCTCATTATCGCGGAGCGATATCCGGCACTTTGCTGTATTCTGTCCGGCCCTCATCCGGCGGAGAACAGACTCGAATCTGATAAATTACAGGTTTTCATACCACTTTGGAAACAGATATTGCCTGGGCTTACAGAATATATAGGTATGAATAACTTTTGTATCGTCTAAGAGGTGTGTACATGTAGATCTGTAATTTTGAACAAGTAGGACATCACATGACTCGAAAATGGCGGGTTACGTATGGGGTTACGTCGGTAGACTTTAGCTGATTGGCTGACGAAGTCACGTGGTATTGTTTTCTGAAATTCCCTCTTGCAGTTGCCGAAAGTAGGCTGAAAATGGATACACGCGATCCCAGGGTCAGTCTTATCGCGTATAGATGACGGAGATGGTCTGATGCTTCCCGAGTTTCTTATAATTTAAAAGTCAACTGAAGCCCCTACTCGGTTCTGGAAGTTTTACAAGCATCTCAGAGATACGTTAATTGCTAATGATCATGTCAACACGTTTAGGCACACGTGTTTCAAGACTTTATCTTGTAGGCAGTAGCGCCGCGCAAAGTTTATTATGGTTACATCTACTACGTGTGAATGCCATACAACAATTCTATTCCATTCGGTAGTTTGCAGTGCATATCCATATTTCTACAACAGCTGTTACAAATAATAATAACCACTGGAAGACCGTTAAGTTGTCGGAATTTCATCGGTAGAATTTAGTATTGTGGGAAGTCCTGTAACTCCAAATACCATGGAAACGAACATCTAATATGTCATCGGGTTAAAGAAACCTATACATTGTGTATATCGTGAAATACCATAGCAGTCATTTACAAACTATACTGGAAGAACAATGAGACATCGATGATAGAAACCAGTCAGAAAAGTCTCCGTGAATAGATATGTTACTGTGAGTATCATTTTCTATCAAGTTCTTTAGGGCGATTATTTTTTAATTCCAAAGTGAGCCTAATTAATGTATATTTATCCTTTAACGTTATTTGAATTCCAGGACAGAATTTCTCTAATAAGTTAGCCTCGGTGTAGATGTGCATTCACGTTTGTCGTCAGTGTAATTTGGGATATTTTGTTCTTTAATGATCTGTGAGATAGGTCATTGATACAAGTAGGCTTGGGTTTGAATTTTTATGATATTCAATTCACTGTAAGGACTAATAAACCAAGACAACCAGAACAACCCACGTAATTGGTTGTGGTTTAGTTCTTTGATCAGTTGTCAATATTACAAATGTCTACTGTTAATGGGATCTCATAAGCAAAAGAGAGAGGATGCTGTTACCTATCGATGACACAATGCAGACGAGTATGAAATATAATCGCATCAAATAATGCAGATGGGTCTCAGATGAACCACGGCTGAATTATGAATGACGGACGCGGATATTCCTTAATGGACGACGGCTGAATTATGAATGACGGACCAAACGCTTGTAATTAGCATTGTCCGATCATGATGACCCCTCTGGTGTACGCAGCGGGGCACTTTATCAGACTGTAGCCCCGAAATAGAACATTGAACATAGGTCCATGGTACACGCAATAATACGACTATTAGAATCTATAATGGGATATAGACTGGTTCCAATGGCTCTCGCCAGAAGCTCGGTAGAGATGCGTCGCAATAATTTCTCGATTTCCTCAGTTACACGGATCATTTCCGGGTATTAGGCGAAGCTCTCTATTTCAAGACTTATTGAAACGAAAAATCAAACAGCCAATTTCACGCAAAACACATCATTGGTTCAAACTTTGGTAAAATAGGAATACATTATCTCCACCTTTTCGAACCGTGTTGAAACCGATTCTATACCATTATATACCAGAGCACATTGTAAGTGGCATGACGCCAATACGGTTCGGCCAATCCGTTAGTGAAGGTATTGGCATTAAAATGAGCTTCCGTGTTACCCGAGATCGATACCGGAAACCAGGCGACACACAAGGCTACGATTAAGTGGCATCAGTTGCACAGAATTAGGAAGCAATCAAAATAATCATTAACTGAATTCGTATATCATTACTGAATTACGAATAAAATTAAACGCAACATAACAAAGGTGGGGGAACCGGCTTATGGTGAGTGGGTCGTCGCGCGCATTGTCCAAAACCTAAAGATCATATTGACTGGGTTCCAAATGCAGAGTTCATTTAGAAAGCCATCGTCAAAATAAATACGTTCCAATTGTCCTGAAACCGGATGACGTAGGCTCCCTACATCCATGACAATAACACCCCACATATATCCCTTGATGCAATGCAGGCCCCCAACATCCATAACAATTAAATAGCCGGTGAGGATCTTTAAACAATTCAGTTAGCCTGCCACCTCCCTCATGTAACATGAAATCAACTTAACTGCCAGTCCAGTCGGAAGAGCAAGCTTTCATTTGACGCATCGGGTTACATATAGGACTCCACGCCTTGCGGCACATGTACTTTGCGTTGACAATCACAATTTAATTGGTTTTGTGTTACATAAGCGATGTTAGATTTCTGGATAAGTGTTCACGTGTCATGCGGATGAATTAATACACAATTCATCACGTGATTGAGAGAGATATAATACGTCATCATGGTTTGGGATCATTACCATAATAAAAAAAAAGTTACGATGCACCTGTTGAAACTACTCACCAACACATGACAGATAGAGTTAATGTGTCGCAAAAATAATTTCCTCGTCAATGATCGAAATACCTTTCAGAAATTTGCATTCTAAACAGGCATACAATGAAAATTAAAGAGAACAACAAATTTGTTCGGTGCAAGACCGTCATCCACAGTTTTCATTGGTGGCAACACCAGTAGAGCGATGAATAGTTTTGTAGCCAGCATGAAATGAAAATTTATATCGTATGACGCATAAGCACAAATACTTACTCTAACGCCAAACAGAATAACAGTGAAAATGTGAGACCTACAAATCCTGCATGAGTTGATTTCGGCTCATTATAGGCAAGTTGCACGATGCTATTTTTAATAGTGAATTGAGGTAAAGAGAATATCCGCTGTTGTCCGCGTGCATACTATAAATCAGCCTGACTTGCGGACACAATACAACAATCAACTATATCCACTGGAAAACGAGCTGCTAATTTTCGTGCAAGTTACCTAGTACACGCTTAAAACTAAAGTGTTGAAACTTACTCTTAAAGTGTTGAAATAACTCTTTAAGTGTGTCCACAGGGACTGCTCTTTAAGTGTTGTCCCTGAGGACACACTTAAAGGGTTATTTCAACACTTTACGAGTAAGTTTCAACACTTTAGTTTTAAGCGTGTACCCGCGCAGAAACATTTTATTACGGACAGCACTACTATATAAGCATCGTTGTCCGTATTTACCGAGAATCGCGGTATATATAATTCTGTGCTCCTGGGTGTAATTTTGTTAGAGTATGTTGGTTTAGGTAACGAATATTTATATTGCCATACACAGTTTTGGCCTGATGCAAAATCCCGGAACAAATGCCACGAACGAGCAATCCGCTGGTCAGCCTGTGGTCACGTTCTGTTGCCCGCATCTGGTCGACTATTTGTAGAAAACTATCAACCCAGATTTAGATCACTTGCCATCCGCACGTACAGTTATTGACCTGAGACGGTGTATATACAACTAACAGACCGTTTTGAAGTCATTAATTCGAATATTTCATGCATACCCTAATATCGCCCTTACGGACATAACCCTAAGTAAATTTTACTCTGACGCAGGAGAAGAGGGATTGTCTCTGGTGGGTCCACGACATTTCCCCCAGTGGACATTTCCCCCATGGACATTTCCCCCAGTGGACATTTCCCCCACCCTATATTTTTAGGTTATTTTGAGGCTAATATAACATAATTTTCAAATAATTTGGCAAAAACTAAATTGTTTATATTAGCATGACTGCCCGGTTATTGGACACATTTTTAAACAATATAATGGATCACATAGTGATAACATATAATATTCTTATACATAGTATATATTTTAACATTTTAAGAAAACATTATATCACATAGCGGTACAATAAAAGATGTATTTTTAAACAATATAATTTTGTTCTATATATTTTTTTTTACCTCAACTTTCACTGTAGTTCTCATCAAATGGCTTCTCTCAGCAGAGATAATCCTCACATTGACAAATTATTTGAAAATTATGTTCAAGCCTCAAAATAACCTGAAAATATAAGGTGGCGGAAATGTCCACTGGGGGAAATGTCCACTGGGGGAAATGCCCACTGGGGGAAATGTCCGCTGGGGGAAATGTCCACTGGGGGAAATGTCCGTACTCCGTCTCGGATACACCATCGCTCTAATGGACATGCGAACCCGCCAAGTAACCCAGTACATCAAGGGATGTCTTCCAGGTTTAGAACAACTGAATGTTCGATTAAAATTTTCAAAAAGAATTCCTTCATTTTGATTGGCTTGTGAAAAAAATCGAACGAGCATCTATCCAATCAAAGAGTTTGTGTGAAGATCATTCCCCCGACCTGTCCAGGGAACCTAGAGTGCTATAGTGAGGTAGAGGGATTTCTTATTTACACCAGGAAACATAATCTGACAATGTGTGAGTACATCGGTTTTGGATGCACACTACCGTAGCAGACATGTATACACTACTTTCGTAGTTCGTACCCGAGTAACAGACTCAGATGCAGGTGTATGGTATTTGTGTCAATTTGTCATAGTGTTGATGATATATTTGTTTACAGGGTAAGGCAATTCTATAGCTGCTGATGCCCATGTTGTAGATGCAAAACTGCTTGCCATCTTCAATCAGTGACAGGAAAGTTTGACCGTTGTGCAGATTTATCAATTCACATTTTCCCATCGAGGTCGACAGTTAATACACTGTTTTCGAAGATCACGTTTCCATCTTACAATAACCTTCACATTATCCACTGAATGTCCTTTCATGTTCCATTATTCGTTTTTTACTTTTCATTGTGCTATTTTTCGTGACTATTTCGATATTAAAGCCGCTATTGGCTTTTGTTTGCTGTCGAGGTATCAATCAAGATTCGCTCAAGCTGGAATTACTACCACGACAGCGCGGCGAATTGAATCAAGGTAACAGGGAATTGCCAGTGCCTTAAATGCTAAATCAATAATTACGAGGAACAGTCGAAAAAAGGCAAAATGACATATAGGCCTTCGAGATTGCCATATCGCTTACATTATACGCACGATACAGTATATAGAGTAATAACCCCATAATTTCGTTTTCTTAGCTAGCATTCTATCAAGCTGGTTTTACAAACTTGGTTGAGAATGCGGGGATAATTTTCTCTCTTGAGAGAAACTACTGCTAGTATTTACTAATAATTCTGGTTGATACCTGAATGGATTTGGGTGCTGCTTTCGTTTTGAGATTGTCTGATATCTGCATGATCAAGAACGCCGAAAGTCTTTGTCCATCATACTAAAGATTTGAGCGTAGTATAGTAACATTCAGTCCTCGTCCACGTGTTGGTAAATCCGACTTTTGATCAGTCTGTATTTATATATTTCGGTATTTCATGACCATATGCCTAACGATACTATATGTCTAACGATCCCGGAGATGGAAATGCTTCCTGGACAATGGAGGCATATCGATTCTTAAATCTCACAAATATATTTATCGGGGGTTGGTTTAAATCGAGTAACTCGAGCACAGATAGATTTAAAGTAAGTTGTTGGAAGCTGAAGACGTTAATTTTCCGATATTGCGGATGTCTTTTATTACATACGGACAGGTGTTGTGACTCAGTGTGTTCGCTCACAAATCTAGCATCAGAATATTCTGGATGTACAAGGTACAATATCATTAACATTGTCTCTATTTTCTGTCACCGTACAGTTATGCTCTGGTCAGACCATGCACTGCTGACCTAACTAAGCTAAGGTAGCTAACTATATTTAGGATGCCGTCCATTGTAACTTAGATGGTCGTCCTCAACACGTAAAATTAATGTCTCGCGGGAATGCCTTTTACTACTTACAACTTGTTCGGACATATTCTGAAAGCGAGATGTGCCGTCAGAGAGCTAGCTTATTCGATTATTATCAGAATAATCTATTGTTTTTCCGCGAGCAGAATCTAGATGTAATAACTTTGCGGATGGAGCAATTGGTATACTAGAAGCTATGGAAATGTGTGTAGATGAAAGGTGGTCAACACCATACCGTCTCACGATGGGTACTGGTCATCCAAATCCGCTCCACCCCAGGGAATATTTTCGTTCAAGGTCGAGAGTAAATAAACAGAACATGCACACATACTCGAATAAAAGGGGGAATGCTTCAGTTCCAGATGGACATCCTCTTGTGGATAATACGTACAAATTGCACCGGAATTGTCACATCATAAGCTCAAATAACAGGGAAACTAGGTGTATCGAGGTTTCTTAACATATGGGAAGCATATTTGAGGGACCAGAGGAGCGCTAAACGACACCACTAATCTGTAGTAGTGGGGGAAGCATACACACAGAAACGCTTACGTGTAGGTGACGGGTAACTATTTTTCTGATGATGAGCTTATAACATTCGGTATTCAGCCGTCGTCAAAATATAATTCGAAAGACCTTTCACGTTCGAACGAGCCTGAATACCTGATATATGATCGAACTACTCCTTTCCTCAAAATGGTTTCCTATAGGATTTAGGCACAGTATAGACCCTTGAGATGCTGAGCGAATAGACTGCGTACATGAATCAAGTTTGGAATATAACGTAGAGGAACCACTGCTTATATAAGATATGTATATAACATTAGAACACGCGTTCTCAAGTGGGGAAAATGTGACTCGAATGAAGGCTTATGATTACCAGAACGTATGCCCTCCAAATCTCCGAACAAACGAGAAGGTTATGGTAACGATCATTTAAACCCTACAGAGAAGATAATATTTGTACATCATGAGAGGTCAAAGGAGATCCAAATCGGCAAATACCTCAATCTCATCATATATCATTGTGGTTTTATCGTGCCAGGAGAGAGGAAATCCGCGAGGACCAGTCAGAATTCAATTACAAATGCAGTTGTCTGTATGAAATGAAGTAGTACATAATGCGGAATATTGGATCAAATAGAACTGCGCAATTGTGTGTTGCTTTGACTGGTCAGGGAGCATGTGCCAAATTAACTGTCAACATTATCTGCTATATAATTACATATTAGAACTGGAAAAACTCCCCAGCTGAGGGGTAGTGGACGAGGAAGATGTCAAATTGCCCATATATATCAAACAGTTCATTGGCTGGAAATTATATTGGGAGTTGAAACTTTCAGACATAATAACCAAGCTCGTCAAATATCAAATAAAGCTATGTGGTATCTGAAATTAGATAGATAGGCAGAAAGACGCCGATGTAACACATAGAGCATATACAGTTTCAGCTGTTAGGAGTAGTGTGGTGCATGGAAACATCTACAGCACAATATACATGCATACTTCAGCAATATCATCGTAGCAGACAGGCAAGCCTCTAGCCGCGGCGAAAGATGATACATTGTTTAATATTGTTGGCTTTGGCGAACCAGCAAATTGCAGAAGTATATCTTTGGAACACGTCCGGTCGTAAGCAGACATTAAGCTCGCTTTTGGGAGAGACTTTCAGGTCCGGCCTCGCTCAACCACTCGTGCCGTGTTCGGTGGCGACCCGTGATGCCCCGTACCAATTCTATCGAAGTTATGTGTCGATCGCCACCGAACTCGGTACGAGTGTTCGAGCGACGCCGGAACTGAAAGTCCCTCCCGAAAGCGTATTTAATGTCCACTTCCTCCGGGGAATGTAAAAAAAGCACAACTTGCTTGTTCGCTAAAGCCAGCAACATTAAACAATGTATTACTCATTTCTTTCGGCCTATCTGCCTGATTTCGAATACCAAAAGAGTTAATTGATGTTTGATGAGCTTGGGTTATTTCCGATTCGTGGTCCAAAAATTATAGGCCACCTTTTCGGCCTCTGTTGTATCACTATGCTATTGAACCTTATTACAGATCAGGACAATGATCGTGGACAAAATCCATTCCTGTGCCGCTATACCTGAAGTTTTCTTTTCAATCTGAAATATTATAATTTTGTGGTATCTTTTTGTACTCCCCGCTACCTAGATGTCGCAGTTCACCATAAAGTGATGCATTTAGCTGTCGAAGAAGCAGACGGCTTAATTAAAACTGGATTCCCTAGCATGACAGCACGGCGAGATGGAACAATTAAGCGCAACATGCAAAAGTGGTAGTGAACAATGCCGACTTACTGACAACAGGACATATGACCACACAGGCCAATATTCTTACTGCATAATGTATCCCAAGAACCTGTGATTATTTGTATCTCACGACAAGGACCACGACAGCGCGACAAATTGAGAACCAGGATAGATCAGGTCCTCATGTTGAAATTGCTAATAATCGTGTTCAGTCGTACTTAAGAATGTCATTACGCTTCATGCAATAGACGATAGGTTCGGGACCCATTAGAACGCTATACAAATTTGTATTGATGGTACGCACGACGCTTCTGCATGTATAATAAAGCTACAATCCTATCCAAGCTTTCAAGCATGATCGACGGACACATAAAGCAGTATATTAATGTCATATAAAGTCATACCAATGTTTGTCGCTAGACTTTTTTATGTCTGGTGATGGGTTCCTACACATATGAGGATGGTAAGAAACTGTTGAAGGTCCTTGCGAGATCCTTGGTGTTTTCCAAAGATGTCTAACTATCAGCTGTAAATCCCAGAAATGTGTGAATTCAAGATACCGACATTTTGCTTAATATATTCTCGGGGCCTAAAGTATCTGATACCGGTGTCTATGTCTCCTTCGTTCAATACCGTGTCTTGATAACACTGGACAGACACAACCAAGAAATGTTATCCGGCACCGCAGATCATCTAAAGATTCGTTTTATTGACAAATCAGCACGACATACACAAGATTCTGTATCGAATGAACAGAGAATGTCACCTCTGAACCGAGATTTACCAGATGCTGGTTCCGAAGACAAGAAAATAGCACGATTTCAACCATCATAAAGGAACGCAATACCAGTTGGAGCGAAATTTGCCAGTTATCATGTAACGGGACCCCATGAGGATTATAGATGATGATTTTATGTAGTTTGTTCAAGTGTGGCGTGGTGTCAAGAGACAAGCTTCTGACATTGTCAAAGCAAATGACGATATATTTGTATCAATAAATCCATCTTCAACTCGCTGGCGATTTCCCCAGAGCACATTCCCGCTGCTCAGAAGAAGAGGGATTGGAGAAAAAATGACCTCCATGGTTAAGTCATCGAGTGTCCGTAATTTGCTGAACCCAATCGATGGTGTATAACACGAGCAGAAGAATGAAAAACCATTTTAAATCTTCAATAAAATGTCTTTCCCTGCTTCGGAACATTTCTAAAGAGGATAATATCCATCCTTTTGTATTTTATTCAAACGGCACAATCAAGATTCACTTGAGTTTTAACTATTCTACAATATATGTATGCACGTGACTTATCCTTATACCATTTTATCCATACGTGGACGCGGATTCTAATGATTCCACAGAGTTATACCCCTTTGTTCATTCGGACATATACAACGGGACAAATACTGTCTATTTAATGTTGAATTGGTCGTCGTCAGACAACGCTACGTTACTGATCTGGCGGTGTGTTCTGTAGATTTGGACCTGTTGTGGTACCATCCAAATCGGCGTGTTTGATTCAAGAAATCGCCTGTTCACTTATTCTCATCAGAACTTAGTATGACTGTTCTGGGCTTAAAATGCAATTCGGTCATTTCATGCTGAATGTATTCTGAGAAGGATACAAGTAGCATAGGATAATATTAGTCAATCATGAAGCTGAGCGCACATTCTCTACACATTCTCCATGTGAAGCTATCACTTTATCCTGATTCCTATAGTATAGTACAAACTCAACGTTAGTTGCTTGAAACCAAGTACAATGGGCAGTGATCGCGATCATGGACAAGTATTCTATCATCAGTTTAAGTATTCGAGTTATTTACAAGAATCTACCTGTTATCTTTACATTTTCATTGCGAGTGTCCATCCGCAGTGCCCGGTCCTCGTGGTTTTAAGGAGATAAGGTCACACGCCAGCCATAGAAACACAGCGCCAATGATCGCACACTCCATGATCGCATCCTACCATTAGTACACCATGTTCATCACCAAGCTTAAGAACGGACGGACGGAATTTGGCTTAATGTCACATTCAAGTTTGTTTCACTCATACGGTGACAGTCAGTTAGGTTGGTGGAGGAAGCCGGAGTACCCGGAGAGAACCACCGCCCTTCGGCAAGTAACTGACAAACTTTCACACATGGACCAGCTGGGCTCGAACCCGTGCCAAGCTTAAGAATATTGAACCAAAGAGTACTATCCAGACGTTCTTTACGACTGAAAACAGACACTGGGTTTCGCTCGACCTTCGGTCATAAATAGTTGTAAAATCTTCAGAAGAAAAAAATTCCATAATAGTATATTTTCTGAACATTCAAACGCTTACCATCATTTCAGGGGACATGCCAGCTACGGAATTCGAATGAAAAAAGAGATACAATGCACTTTGAACTTCTGGAAATTTCCATAAAATATATGAAAATGTGTCGTAAGAAACGCCGATATGTTCTCGTGTTCCTCGTTCATCGGTCAATTGAAAATGTTTTTTGTTTTTGACAAATTCTATCGCCCATAAAGAAGTCCACTTTTCGGGCCAAAATACAGTGCAAACTTTAGCCTGCCTAAAATTCAGTTCATGGCCCGGCTGGCTCTGAATGAGCACGTAGGCGCTGTCAGCCAGCAATTCGCAAATATTATTTTGAACGTCTGATCTCATCCAACATGACGCTAATATAAATATTAGTTAATTAGTTAACGGCCTCCATTATTATGAATCTTCGTGAGAAATAGTGAGAAGAGTGGAGGGCACTCAAAAGCATTTGGTGGTTCACCAATCTTCATCCCTGACGATTATGCCTACCAAATGAATAAAGAAGCTGTTTCATATGGACAACAATACTCTAAATCGTTTGCTATGACTGTCACATTGAAAGTACTTCAGTAAGGGGCATAACGACGAGGGCATGTAGTCCGAGATTTAATAGATTTGTGAATGTAATAACAAGTAGGATTCATCCCACCCAATGTATTCAATACGATACGTAGTTCCACCACTATTCGTATAAGAAGGAGAATGAAAGCAGCAGGAAAGGCCACGTGGTAGTCAGCGAATGGTCACATTTTTTACCCACAGTGGAAGCACTATCAATCCAAACTTAGATTATCACCATCAACATGTGCTATTATTGACCTAGGGAGGTGTCCTAAATCTTCGGGGACTGTTCTGGCATGTTCTTAAGGTGATGTGAATCAGTAAATAGAGTGAAAAGTGTATCCTATATTAGAATCTGCCTCAATCGGTATCGAGTAGTATTTCAATATCGTGCCTTGTTGTATTCATACAGTGGCATATATCGTTCTTGGATGCGCAGTAAACTTATCGAACATGCCGTGCAACCATGCCGTTTTACCCAACTCATCCTACACAAATATAACTATATCAGTGTTCCTGAGTGCGTAGATATAGAACGCACATTGATTAGATTCCACATACAATGTCACTGAACATTGACTCAGGGCTTGGCAGACTCTTTCTTCCGTGTGAATGAGCCTTGTGTGGTTCATACAAAAGATGTCAACATCTGCAACATGACTCCGTATACAGGAGGGACAACATTTCACGTTGAAATCATGCTTGGGTAGCCAAGAAAGCACTACGGAAATTATTAATCTAATACGTAATAATCTGTAGTTGTCATAAAGAATCTAAGCCCTGAACGAAAGTGCTCTCTGTTACAGCGAATAATTGCTATGATGGTCAGATGTATGATTTCACAATTAAATATTAAGGCCTGCACGTTCATCTGCTCCCTGGGGATGTCATTTAGATCATCAAACCTTTGTTATGTTCCTTGCGAATTACAAGCGTCTAGTCCGTCATCCATAATTCAGCCGTCGTCCATTAGAGAATATCCGTGTCCATAATCCAAAGACCTATTCCATATTCCATATAACAGTATTAGCACCAAATTCAGAAAGACAATCATAGTATACATAAACATAGGCTTGTTTCCTGCAAGAGAGAAGCGGTCAACAGTTTTCAATGATGCCGGCAAGACATCATGATGTTCCAAAAATATCAAATCCGTATCGCTGATCAGTATTCTTAATCCATAATTCGTTGTAAAGTCGTCATCTAAAGAATGATGTATCTCAGTCACGCTTTGATTGTGACTGTTCATATGAGTACCATGAGGATCTTGAAGTACATGGGTTCATACGGCCCCTAGCCCCGGGTTAAGCGGAATTAGACACAAGTTACGAAACGTAGCGCCATAGATCCTGCACGCTACGTTCGTATTTTGCTATCAGCATGCGATATGTATCGCCAAATTTGAGAAACTTTGAGTGGAGGCGCTTGGTGGAATAGCCCTGTTTTATAAGTTTCTGCAACAATGTTTTGTGACGTTGATTAAAATCATCACATTTAACACAGGATCTAGCAAATGCTACTAAGCGAGATATGTATACGCCATATGCAGGTCCCACTGGAATATTACTGTCCAAGAAGGGATAGTTTACGATGTCGAAATTGTAATCATCTCTTTTGTCATAAAGTCGACGAGAGAGAATGCCCGCTTCATTTTTATAGAGATATAGATCTAAATATGATGTGCCTGTAGGGCTGTCTAGTTTCCTTCAAATCCAGTGAAGGTGGATATATATCCTTCACTGCGTCATTTATATAGCGATTATCCACAGCGAGAAGATCGTCTATATAGCGTTTGGTGAATGAGAAGGAACGGGCTTTGAATGAATCGGTTTTTGAAAGCGTCTGCATATAGTCATATTCATAAGAGAACAGATACAGGTCAGCCAACAGGGTGCACAATTAGTACCCATTGGAATACCTATATGCTGCTGATATATTGTGTTGCCAAATTTCACATAAATATTTTTAATGAGAAATTCAAGCAACTCTATAAACAAAGAAACATCCCATGAATGATATCTCTTGTATGTAGTAGAGCTAAAGAATGCTTTATGGCTTCCGACATTAATATATCTACGATCAGTTTTCTTGAACACAGATACTATTAATGAACTTAGACGGTCAATAAGGTCCTGATGAGGGATTGTAGTTTAGAGAGTCGAGAAATCCCATGTGGATACATGTCTGTACGGTATGTGACCTTTAGCATCAAGTTCTTCCGTAAGACATTTTGAGTTTTTCAATATCCACATACATTCAACGCCCGAGAAATAGAAATAGTGGCGGAATACCTTTCCCAAAACGCTTTTACCTCCTGAAGGGCCCTCGTCAATAGGGTTGAAAGAAGCTTGGTGGTGCAGCTTCTAGAACCAGCTATGAATCTAGCTTTGTATGGTCATTTATGCATTTTTGGAGTCCAGTATAGTTTTGGTATGTCGTTATGATTGTTTGGAAGACAAATACCTCTTTCCCTGAGAAACTGTTTGTGATTGTGAAATAAATCGTCCAGAGTAAATGCAGTTTGGGAGTAAGTAGACGTATTTGATGAAGATATGTCTACACTCAATTCTTTAACCAGCACCTGGTAATATTTACATATGAATATTATATTATTCGGAGCTTTGTCTGCTGGGACTATGACGAATTTACTCTGGAGATTTGCTAGAACTTCTTGCGAATTGAGGTTTCTCAGTACTTGTTTTGCTTGGGGAAGAGTACTTCTGTCAATATGGCGGATTGTTTCAACGACCTTGCTCTTGGTGAGGTCCAGCCAATCAGCGAGTACTGTAGGTTCAACTTTTTCTCGCTTAGACCAATCCATAACGTACTGTTCCAATGCAGACAGGACTATCTTCTGGTCGGCCTTCAGATTTATTCTTCTTGGCTCTCTATATTTAGGTCCTTTCATCAGGAGTAATTTCAGATCCTTATTCTGTTCCACCACAGAACGAATTCACCAATATTCATGTTATTGAATATTGAATGAAACGTTCTTAGTCAGAAAGCCATCCTTGAATATCTACGAGTATTCATGAACGGGTATTGAATATTCGAAATTGTCTTAATTATTCTTGGATTTACACTAACGTATTGAACAATCTGGTACGCCACTGCACTGTGTATGTATCATAGATACCACGAACAATCAAGCATGATAATTCAATATCACAAAAATGAGTTCGATGGACGTTCATCGGTACCCAATATTTTCCATAAAAATATCTGTACATTGTCGATAACTGTAGCAAAAACATTCATGCAACATTAATTAAAGGAAAATGAGCGATTTTCAACTTCTAAGAAGGGAAATACTCCACTTAAAATACCAATGTGGATTGTGAAATTTGGCAACACAATATATCAGCAGCATATAGGTATTCCAATGGGTACTAATTGTGCACCCCTGTTGCCTGACCTGTATCTGTTCTCTTATGAATATGACTATATGCAGGCGCTTTCAAAAACCGATCCATTCAAAGCCCGTTCCTTCTCATTCACCAAACGCTATATAGACGATCTTCTCGCTGTGGATAATCGCTATATAAATGACGCAGTGAAGGATATATATCCACCTTCACTGGATTTGAAGGAAACTACAGATAGCCCTACAGGCACATCATATTTAGATCTCTATCTCTATAAAAATGAAGCGGGCATTCTCTCTCGTCGACTTTATGACAAAAGAGATGATTACAATTTCGACATCGTAAACTATCCCTTTCTGGACAGTAATATTCCAGTGGGACCTGCATATGGCGTATACATATCTCGCTTAGTAGCATTTGCTAGATCCTGTGTTAAATGTGACGATTTTAATCAACGTCACAAAACATTGTTGCAGAAACTTATAAAACAGGGCTATTCCACCAAGCGCCTCCACTCAAAGTTTCTCAAATTTGGCGATACATATCGCATGCTGATAGCAAAATACGAACGTAGCGTGCAAGATCTATGGCGCTACGTTTCGTAACTTGTGTCTAATTCCGCTTAACCCGGGGCTAGGGGCCGTATGAACCCATGTACTTCAAGATCCTCATGATACTCATATGAACAGTCACAATCAAAGCGTGACTGAGATACATCATTCTTTAGATGACGACTTTACAACGAATATTATGGGTTAAGAATACTGATCAGCGATACGGATTTGATATTTTTGGAGCATCATGATGTCTTGCCGGCATCATTGAAAACTGTTGACCGCTTCTCTCTTGCAGGAAACAAGCCTATGTTTATGTATACAATGATTGTCTTTTTGAATTTGGTGCTAATACTGTTATATGGAATATGGAATAGGTCTTTGGATTATGGACGCGGATATTCTCTAATGGACGACGGCTGGATTATGAATGACGGACTAGACGCTTGTAATTTCTTGTAAGTCATAGCTGATATAGCAAAATCTAAATCATAACCTCAAAGGTGTAAACATCCCTATACAATCATTTATTAGCCATAGCTTAAACGTGCATTTTGCTTTCGAGAGCACATCACCAGAAAGGAACATAAATGTATTGTGCTCGTACCTCAATTTCGACCCAGCTATACCACTACCAGTAATCAAATCCGATAGAACTGTATCTCTGATTTTCGCCGGAAAGGTGGTAAATGCGATGATAATTTACCAGCCCCGTGGTCAAGAGCCTCAATGGGAGAAAGATCAATGGATCATCGGCAACGGCTTTAATGAATTCAATCAAAATTCAAAATCTACATGAGGAATTCGTGGTCCTCATTTTGTCAGAGTACCTTCCTACTTGAATGAGAAAGACCTTTAAATAATTTAAGGATAGTTTATAGGTCCTCGTTTCATCAAATACAGTTCCCGACAATGCGACGCCCGGGAAGATTAATTAAGGACAAAACCGAAGGTTCAGCCGAAGGAGTGGATCCAGAAACGCGAGTACTGTATTTCCTTTCCGAAGTTCCGCAGCAATCACTAGCGATTTCTGGCACCTGGGCTTGAAACAAATTTATTTACTACAACAATACAATATAAATGCAGTAAAACGAAATGGAAATACACACGTTCACAGAGCTCATCGGATAACCTTATAAACACGTCTTTTAACTCACACGAATCCGATCCGCTTTCACACGGGTAATATTTCCAGTTCTTATATACCCCACAACGGCAGAATATATGCAAGAGATTAAGAACATGCTTCTCCATGAATTAACCTACAGTTTAATTTCCGCCATCTGCAGCGCTATATCCTTTACCAATCAATTGTATATTGTTTTATATTGCTGTTATATGGTGAGTAAATCAATCAATCAATTAACGTAATTTGATCGAGATTATGTACAATCGACGGAGAATTCTAATTTACCTATTCAGTATGGATATGCGATTGTGAGATTATGGGAGTCCTGTTGCTGATGGTGACACTAAACAATCCTTTTCTCTAGGCGAGCTTCGTTCTTGAACTCCTTTATACTACTCAGATAAGGAAAAAACCTTTCGATAATTTTTCTTTTCTTTTTTGCTTTCGAAGTAGCAGCGGTCGTTCATTAAATCTAGATTACCACCACGACAGCATTGCGAAACGAATGAGGCTCCACTTCTCGCATTGGAACTGCCTATGCTTTCGTAAATCGATATTTACAGGGAAGAATTTGAAGAAACGTTAGTTACACGCCAAAATAAAACTCCTATAATGCCATAATATTTCGATTGTAAGTTCGGTATGCCATAACGTGATCTTGCTATTTCTATGACAGCAACCGCGACGGCCCAACCTTTTCTCTAGCACTAACATTTAAAAACAATAAGACAGCCCATTGATCAAAGCCCGTTATCATTGATACCATATATGCTATCATAATAGGCGCTCTAATAGTGGCTCTTCCCTAGATAAGTGAATTTCCAAACGTGGTCAAGGACATTACTATTTCCTCTGAGCTACATGTACAGTCTACATATCTAAAATTTTACTGGAATATCTACCATTATCTGAATTCATACACATTTTAACATAGTCGCCATTAACAGTCTCCCTATTAATAGTCTCCCTAGAGTCTTTGTGAGTGACAGCTGAATATTGAATGTCGTATCTGACAGCTATTCTTCTAAATCCTGAGCATTGATCGGTTTTGTGAAACATAAATTCTCAATCAAGGTTTCGTCACTCCGTTAGAATGTACGCCAATCAAATTTGTCTGTCTTTATGCCACATGAAATAATAAATAAGATTTTTGGAGTGACGGGTAAAAAGAGGTAAGCACTTGCTACGTGTATAATATTTAGCGACAGAGATATCGCAAATATGCATTCATTCGCTTGACTATCCGACGATAATGGTCAGTCTACTACATACAACGGATATCATGCATGGGATGTTTCGTTGTTTATAGAGATGCTTGAATTTCTCATTAATAATATCTATGTGAAATTTGGCAACATAACAACATACAGGTATTTTAATGACTACTAATTTTGTAGCCCTTTTGACTCAACTATATTTGTTTTCTTATGAATACCACTATTTCCCATCGCCTTAGTAAACGCTATATAGATGATCTTCTCGCCTTGGATAATAGCTATATAAATGACGCAGTGGGGATATGGCTATCTTCATTAGTGTTGAAGAAAACCACAGATGACCTTAACGACATATCATATTTAGACCTATGTCTTTATAAAAATTAAGCGGGCCTGCATAAGGCGTATATCTCGCCCAGTAGCATTCGCTACATCCTCTGTAAAATGTGACGATTTTAATCAGCGTCAATTAAATACAAGATTTCAGCAACTTGTAAAACAGGGCTATACCTCCAAGCACCTCCACTCGAAGTTTATCAAATTTGGCGATACATATCGCTTGGTGATAGCAAACTACGAGCCTGGCGTTCACGATCGTCGGCATTACGCCGAGAGCTAGGGGCCGAATAAACTCATGTACATTAAGATTCTCGTGGTGTTCATATAAACAGGCACAATCAAAGCGTGACTGCTTCATTCTCTAGATAACGATATTACAATGAAAATAATATGGATTAAGAATAATGATCAGCGATGCGAATTTGATATTTTTGCAGCAAGTCTTGTCGGCATCATTGAAAACTATGAGCGCTTCTCTCTGTGGGATATTAACCTGTGTTTATATATACTATGATTATTTTTCTTTAATTTAGTGCTAACACTGTTATATGAATATGGACAATGGAATACGGACTCGGAAATTATTTAATGAACTACGACTGAATATTGAATAAGGGGCTAAACGCATATTTGAACTTTTGTCTTCCTTGTCTTTCTCTCTGGAGGCTGACGAAACCCATAGCATTTTGAAGTTCAGTCTGTTTTCAAAGCTCGGATTAGGACTTACCATGTGCGCTGAATTTGAGTTCGACGAGAATCTATAAGCATGCGAAGTTGGTCTGTATGCTTCAGTGCCCTGGCTCCAAATACTGTCTCAGAAAGAACGCTGTTTTAATATTATCAAACGAATCCTTTTAGCAGTTTGTTGCGGAACAAATTCTACAGAGGTAATTTGCATAATCCCGCTTCTAATAGGGACATCTTCGGCAAATCTCTACAGTGTATACAATTATTAATATATAAGCTTTCATCTTGCGGGACGGAGAAATCAAACCCTATCGCAACCGTGGCGAACAAATCTGAGCTCAAGCCCAACAACATCATGAAATCACCGATCTCTTCGACTACTCCATATTAGATTTTTTTATGGAGATTTTTTTACCGATAGAGCTATCATTTCTTGCGAATACTGTCATCGTACAGTCGTCGCGATTTCAAGAAATCGCGATTCGATATGCGATAAAATAAAGTTTTTTCTTCTTATTATTATTAGAGCAAGCACAATATACAATGTAAGGGTTTATATATAAACAACAGATAAACAATACAGTAAATAGGTGTATAAATGATTAATATTATTTAATAGATATGCTTACCTGAAGTATCCCTGGACCCCAAGTAGAAGGAGAGGTATGAGATCTGGAGGAGACCTATGGTGAAGTGATGGGTAAAACAAGCCGACTAAAGAACTATTACCCTCTCATCATTACAAGAAAACGCAACAAAAACTACCTGTCAAACATTTCCTATAAAACAGTCATTTCTTCTATGTATATTCTCCAGAAAGCGAAAGACGGTCACAAAATGATTCCCTACACGGACCATGTAAAACTGATCACTCAAACTGTTTGCTCGAAACTGCTGGCTTTCCGGTATAGTCAATCTCACTCTGTTATCACTGTCCTAATTGCAATTGCTGCTCACGGGGCTGCGTGTATACGTCGACTGTTCATTGCTCGATGGATGCACAGTTCCTGGTCATGGCTCCCGTGACGATCTCAGTTTATAGACAGGGCTCTGCCGGTGAAAATCGATGAGGCTTCTAGGTGCCCGGTATATATCCCGGTTTCTGATCGATCAGCCCGAAACACAATATCTATTGTAGCATGTCGCGGTCCGCTGGTGGCCCTAAGGGATGTCCGCCTGGCATGTTGGGGCTTGCCTTTTCCCATTGATATATATCCTGGGAAATGAGACAAATGAAGAATAAAGAGAAATATGATCAATATTTTCAGCCAACATGGAACCTACAGCATCGTAATTCCAGCAAATCACACAACATATCCATTAGATATAGTATTAATTTCCCCGCATAAAAAGGCAAAGGACAAAACAAAGTCATATATTTAACCACTTCATAGAAGTTCAATCGGGGAAATTACATAGAGGTTTTCCGCAATTTTTGTTTATAGCATTTCGTAAAACGGATACCATTATCTTTAATTATTATAGCAATCCCCCGATATCCAGTCAATCTCTTGTTGAAAGTTCTCCTTATATTTCTCTCTTGTTAAACATCCTGCTATTGGAACCAGGCTAAATGTCGCAAATTTCTAGACCAAAAATACTGCTATTGATACCAGAGAATTTGCTTCGCAGAGTCTACAGTACATCAGCCCATCGTGATGGCCTTATCAGGTTCCCATATCAATAATATAAGCGCTTGAGTTTCTGGTCTAATAGATTAATCATCCTCCATATATATAAAAGGGTATGTGACGTTTACATACGAAAACCTCCTTTATTTGTGATGGTAATGAATCCGAGTTTTCTTTTCGATCTCAAACATGGCAAATCGTATTTTTCTTGAGGTTTTCATACTGAAATATCAGCCTCGACATTGTGAGCTTCAGTTGCATAATAATGGAAATATGATTGAACAAAATGTGCTCTCTGCCCTATTGCTATTTTGGGGTTTTTATACAACGGGTTTTCTCTTGAACAAAAATGTAAAACCCCAAACGAAAACGATATTTTTCACACAATCTTTTAGGAAGTTTGACTATTTGATGTAATCCATAATGGTTTGGTTTGAGGTGTCGTATTTTGTGGACTTGAAAGTCCTTCATATAAATGCCTCAAAAATACCAAAATGGGCTCGGAAGCACATTTCGATCAATCAAAATTCCATTTGATGCAATCGTGGCTCATTTTCAGTATGCATACTTCAAGAAAACTTATCTTTGGCAAGATTGGATAGAAAAAAGTCGGCATTGCCGTCACAGACAAAGAGTTTTTCGTTTGTAAACATCGCATATCCTTTAAATATCGAGCAAAGCGCCACGCGTTTACTTGAAACTAGGAGCGGTCAACAGTTTCTAATGATGATAGAAATACATCATGGCGAGTCCGTTTTCCAATCCGCATCAATTTAATTTTTTATCAGATAGCACTCCCAGTCTTCCTTCAAGAGAAATGATCTTAGTCACGTTTCCAATACTTCTGTTGCAAAGAAACATTTTGTAATGCACTATGCCTGGAATAAATCAATGATCTCTTACATTGAACAGTGGAAGAACTCTCGACAGTGTTTCCACATGGATAATCGCTCTGAACCAACTTGGCTAATGGAAGCAATCGTTAGATTATTACGGACCAAACGGTGCTGCTTATCAGCCTGAAACCCCTAAGCTGTTGACTCTCCTTGCCGGAGATACAGGGCTGAACAATACATGTTTTAGCTCTACGGTAATTGTCTGGAAACGCAGTGAGATAATTTTGTATTCAGTTGCGTGTTGCGTTTAGCATCCTCAACTGTTTGATATGATGGTCGAGAGGAGCAATCGCTTCATATATCCACCGCTTCATCGACCCATGGATCCATAGCATATACCCACGCTCCATCGCGTTGTACCCAAGTTCCTTCGCATTCTTCCATTGGATTGGTCAATCGCTTCATCGATCCGGCGCATTACACCATCGCTCCATCGCATCGATCGATCGATACGTCACATTGCGCCATTGCGCCATCGCCCCCACCTCCCCTATCGCACTACACCATCGCTCTATCGCATTATACAATAAGTCAATAGCTTAGTGAAGATTAACATGAGGAGCTATAACTCCTCAGCCCCTTTAATAACAGTCTAGACCAAGATGTTTTTATGGGTGAAAGATTTGGATAGATAGCAGTGAGTTTTGGCATGCGAAATGCAAACCCAAGCCACAACTCGGACAGATGAACGGATGGATACACTGACACACGGACGGATGGACAGACGGACAGACAATCGGAATCCAGTATACCCCTAACTATGTACAGAGTGCGCATGTCCAAGGTGGCGGACCGGTTTTGAAAAAGCTCCCGTGAAGAAATTTTTCTTTTGGATTTTATACGAGTTGTGACCGGTGAATATGGGATTATTGATGTGGTAAAGTGTACTTATCAACCAGGATATATATTACGCTGCTTTTCTGTGTTTTTCGGTACGATGTGAGACAAAATATGGATTACTGACTCAGGACAAGGCCCCACCCGATTTCGAGCACCGGAAAACCCCGTGCAAGTGCAACGACGACACATACAAGAAACAATGAATGTGAGTACAGCATGAGTTAAACTAGTACATTTGCTATATACCAGTATCTGAACAGAGCGGACAATAAGTACAGGACATATAGACACCTTCTTAGTTATTTGTAGTACACGTAAACATCATGTCAAAGACACAAGACGCAGAACACAAACGAAAACAGCCTATCGACTCAGTTTCTTCTTCCGATGCGTCATTCGACGCCGGTACGCCTAAGCCAAAACCTCTCCCCAAACCAAACAAACAGGACAGGGAAAAGTTTAAAGAAGACAACAAAGAAAATGCTACCCCTCGGTATCTGACCTTTCAAAATCTGAGGATTTTAATGTAGAAAAAAGCTTGAAAAACATCACGAAGGCACTAACTGAATTGAAGTCTGAAATGGTGACGAAAGCTGAACTTACACAAATGAGAGGGGATTTCGTTTCCGTAAAAGATATGGAGCGTGCAATGGAGAACATGCGAGATAAAATAACAAAAAGTCTTGAGAGAAAGATTGAGGCGCTCGAGGGTGAAGTATTTGGACTGAGAAAAGAAAACGAAAACTTAAGGACGAAACTTGCAAACGTTTGTGACACCACAGAGGACTTAGGGGAGAGGGTTGCCGAAACAGATCAGAAAGTCAATGATCTTGAACAGTACACCAGGAGGGCTAGCATACGTGTCTGGGGTATAGGAGGTGAGGAAAAGGGAGAAACATGGAATGACTGTGCTGAGAAGGTAAAACAGATTCTGAACGACAAACTCAAAATGGGGGTTAGAACAGATGACATAGACATGGCTCACAGGGTTGGACGAAAAATACCCGAAATACCCAGACCAATTATTGTCAAGTTTGTGAGGAGAAAGCACAAACTAGAAGCGATCGCCAAAAGGAGGGCCTTAAAAGGAACGAAAGTGGTGATACGCGAAGACCTTTCCAGACGAAACCAAAGCCTATTGATGAATGCCATATCGCGGGACGGGGTAGAGGCCTGGTCAACCAATGGGAAAATTCTAGTTAAACCCCACAACGGTGAAATTCAAGAAGTCAAGACATTTGGAGACATTGACAAAATAGCTCCACTTGTAACATCGGGAAGTGAACGTGGTGGAAGAGGGCCCAGGTGGCCTCTGAACCCTCGTGGTAGAGGGGGGCTCCGGCTCTCCCAGAGTAGTCCTAGAGGCATTGACTATCTCAATGAGTACTGACGGAGAGTGAATGAAAATCAGTTCAAGATAAATACATTTATTCGAGAATAACTGGTTACATGGTGAAATACTGACCCTGATATCCCAGAACAAATTATATAACATAAAATCGAACATTATACAACATTACTATATGCATTGTTACGACGACTCACCGTATTTCTTGATTTCAGGTCGGTGTCAGTTTCATACCATGGAATAGGTTTTTCTCTTGGTTGTTCGTTTCATGTCCGCGTAATGTTGTAATGGCGTACCGTATGTTTCAATGCCGGGACAAGTTAATACGCCTTAGCTGCTATTTCAGTATTTCTCCATATATCAGTCAGTAGCCAGGTCGGAGAGAAGGACTGACTGGGATATATATCCTAATTGGGATAAAATATCCCACTTTGGATATTGTTTTCATACTTCCCTGTTTACAAACTTGCATATTTTGCCAGTTATTCTGCTCGTAAAAGACATACAATAATAGGGGGTGATGGGTTGTATTCTGCAACAACACAACACGTAAAAATAAAGCACGTAACTGCAATAAGTTCTGAGAGAGAATGTCAGCAAAATTACACAATCGCATTGGCAGTTTTGTGAAATACAATCTAAATTGCTTTTGTATTTTAGATGCCAAAATATGCCATTGCCGTGTAGTAGGAAAATCGATCAAAATATCATAATGGGGATATATCGGTACATGTATTTCAATGTCATATTCTGGATTTAATGTCCTAAATGGTATTTGTGTCCCAGTTAGTCCTTTCCTCTGACCTGGTAGAACTTCGTTCATTTCAGGCCGGTGTCGATTTCCCTGCCAGAACTCTTTACCTCGTGCGAGTAATGGTAAGCTCTGTCATATAAATTTGATATGCATGCCCGTTAGGTTTCCGCACTAATAAGATTGCATGCTATTTAAGTTTTCGCATTAATATGATCATATGGTATTGATATTCCTTACAAGACTGATGTTCAGCGTATCTATCTAGAAAACCACTTTCTTTTATCTAAAACATGCCGAAGTAAATTCATATATAAACTGAAGGTTATATACCAAAAAATCAATATATCTGGTATATGTACCTAATACAAGGTACCTGGTGATATATATGCTAGGTACTCGCTCCTTGTGACAAATAATGACTATGAGCTGTTTGTTACATGTTTATGTGTCGAAACGTGACCGCCACGATATGTTCATTTCAAGCTCGTGTCTATATGTACTTTTCTCAAGGACCGATAGCTAACTTAACGTCGTGTTACACAACCTGCATGCCTGATCTGTCCAACATGTATAATTACATACGTATCGCCTTGTCATTTGGCAGGGGACTAACTAATATAAAAGGAATGCATGTAACAAGCTGCCAAATTCCTCTGTTAATTTGCCTGATAATTTGCATGTGTTAACCTAAATGTTCAATTGTATATACCCTAATTCGTTCTTTGGAAAAGAAACTTCCGTTCGAGTTAAAGTACCGGGTCCATTGCATGCTTGTGTTATTTAAAGGTATTCATTTCTCGCCTGTGTTCATGCAATATATGTTTTGCCAACAGCGCGATGTTCATGTTCATTGGATATGTCTGTTTCACGCCTGCGTTAGAATGTAATGCGCATGCCCGCTACTAAAACCTTCATTCATTTCTACTATTAACTTTGCTACTGATCAGTCGCATATCGCGATATAAATTGTTTATGGTCATTGTGTATATATGTATATGCACGCATCAGTAACATAGTTAACCTATTGCATGATTCGTCTAATAAGATTTTACGCATTGACATATTCATACACATGAGATTTTGATTAGTTTTCTTCTTTTCTCTTTTTTTTCTATTTTACTTTTCAACATGTGTTACTTTTCCTGACCTGTCTTTTGCGATTGCACACTAAACATATATAAATGAAATCACCCAGCACAAAAGTTATGTATTGCACTATGAATTACGTATTTGTACTTATGTGTGTAGGGATTAGGCGGATTAGATGTAGTATCGTCACGAATCTATTTATATAAGTTTCGTACTGGTATTCAACTTAATGTGTTTACTTTTTATTGAAATTGAATGTTTTAAGATTCATGGAGGACGGAGGGTCTGCGACCCATTGCCAATGATATTCACTTTAGCATTTACCCATTTTCCCGATAACTTTTTTTCAAAACTGTCACTACATTATTTGTCTATCTTCTCTCCACATGGAATCTATCAGCTGTCATGCCAAACATTTACCACAAGTACTAGTAAACACCATTATACTTTCGAACCACGAACATTTGACTCGCACGATAACTGGAAACATCATGGCGGATGATATAACTATTATCTCAGTAAATGTTAGGGGACTTCACTCGGACACTAAAAAACGACTTGATGTATTTAAACGATTGAAACAAACTAGCAGCTCGATAATATGCATGCAGGAGACGCATGGCTCGCGATAAACGGAAAATCAATGGAAAAATGAATGGGGGCATAGATGTGAATTCAGTCACGGTAAATCTAATAGTACCGGCGTCGCAATTTTATTTAAAGACAACTTTGAATACACGGTGCACAACACCAAGACTGATAAGGAAGGAAGGTATATCATTCTCGACATGTCAATATCAAATAAAAGGATTACGTTGGTGAACCTATATGGGCCTAATAATGACGAACCGGATTTTTTTAAAGGATTATTCAGGCAAGTGAGTACTTTTAACAACAGTTCAATCATTGCCTGCGGCGATTGGAACCTTGTACTAGACTACACGCCAGATACACAAAATTATACTTAAAAAAATAATCAAAATGCCAGGCTGGCAGTCTTAGAGATAAAGGACGAATTAAATCTTAATGACATTTGGCGTCAGTGTAATCCATCCACAAGGCGATTCACCTGGCGAAGAAAGACCGCCACTTGCATTAAACAGAGTAGGCTTGATTATTTTCTTGTTTCTGATGATATAGCGATATCACGTAACCGTCCGGACATTGGGATATCCTACAAATCTGATCACTCACTAATTTCTTTGAAATGTTGCTTTAGACAAATAGAGAAAGGTCCAGGTTTCTGGAAATTTAACACATGTCTGCTACAAGATCCGGATTATGTCACACTGATCAACAATGTTGTCAAAAAAACTATCCAGGAATGTTATGTATCCGGAGATATCGACGAACCTAGTTCTCTCAAATTAAATATTAATGACCAAGTCTTCTTTGAACTATTGAAAACTCAAATACGAAGTGCCACAATACCTTTCGCAGTAGCTAAGAAAAAAGCCACTAAAAAGCATGAAAAGGAAATAGAATCAGAAATCTTGAGTCTCGAAAAAAATATGGCTTCAGTTACATCCATAAAAGAACAAAACAGGATTATGGAAAGGCTTGAAAGTAAAAGAGCGGACCTGGAAGTTATTAGAAATCACGAAATAGAAGGATCAATTATACGTTCGAAAGCGAAATGGTATGAGAAAGGGGAAAGAAATTCAGACTATTTTTGTAACCTAGAAAAACGAAACTTTATTAATAAAAGCATGTCAGAAATAATTAACAACCGTGGTGATCGAGTTATACTCCCTAGGGGAATTTTAGATGAAGTTAAGTCATTCTATTCAACCTTGTACTCAAAACCGCCAAACGTAAATAGTGACAATGACAATAGCTTTCTGGATCATGAAACTAAACTAGATTATGACCAGCAACAGTTATGCGAAGGACAGTTAACACTTTCAGAATGTTCGAATGCCTTGAAAAATATGAAGAACGGTAAATCACCTGGATCTGATGGATTTCCATGTGAATTTTATAAATTCTTTTGGAAAAGTCTTGGAGTCTTCCTTCTCAGATCAATTAATTATGCGTACGCAAATGGACATTTATCAGAATTTCAGAAACAAGGCGTAATAACATGTTTGCCAAAGGATGGAAAGAACCGTAAATACATTAAAAATTGGAGACCAATATCATTGCTAAATGTGGACTACAAATAGCTTCATCTTGTATTGCTAACAGAATAAGAAAAGTTCTTCCATCAATAATTAGTGAGTCCCAAAAAGGTTTTATAAAGGGTAGGTTTATTGGGGAAATTACGAGAATGGTTTATGATGTTATGATGTGCACTGAAGAGAATAACATACCTGGACTTCTCTTCCTGGTGGATTTTGAAAAAAGCTTTTGACAGCGTCGACTGGGAGTTCATAAAAAGAGCATTGCGGTCATTTGGATTCGGTGAATCGCTCTGTGGATGGATAGGACTGTTTCAAAGAAATTCAAAAAGCTGTGTGCAAATCAACAATTTTTTGTCTTCTTTTTTTGAACTGGAACGAGGGTGCCGGCAGGGTGATCCTGTATCCCCTTACCTGTTCATCATTGTCGCAGAATTACTAGCTATAGCTATAAAAAAGACCCGGGTATCAACGGTAATAAAACTTGACAATTCCGAAATCAAAATCATGCAGTATGCAGATGATACTACTTTGTTTCTAGATGGATCAAAAGAATCATTAAGGCGAGCCATGGGTATCCTGCAGGATTTTTCGAGTTGCTCCGGTCTTAAAATGAATATTGAAAAATCTATTATCCAGTGGACTGGAAGTAAAAAGGGTAACACATCTAAATTGTGTGAACACTATAGAATCAACTGGGATCCTGGAGGGTTTAAACTACTGGGGATATCTTTCAGCCCAGACCTGGAAGAGATGCCAGCTTTAAATTATATGCCAAAACTTGGTGCTATTAGACGCTTGTTAGGATCGTGGTATAAGAGAAATTTGAGTCCAATTGGAAAAATAGCAGTTATTAAAACTTTCGCTTTATCACTTCTTACTCATCTTTTCTCTGCTCTGCCTTCCCCTCCCGACAATTTTTTGACCGAATTACAGAAAATGTTGTACGCTTTTATCTGGGGAGGAGGGCCGGACAAGATTAAAAGAAAAACAATTATTTGCAGTAAAGAAGATGGAGGACTGAATATGATACACATTCCGTCCTTTATTGATTATATGAAAATTAAATGGGTTAAACGTAGTGTAGCTCTCACAGATTTTCAATCTGATATGATGTTCAAAATCTTTCCGAATATAGGCTCATTGGTCTGGGAGCTGAATATGGTTGGGTTGCAGAAAATCATTAAAAATGTTAAAAATAAGTTTTGGAAGGATGTTCTCTTGGCCTGGATCAAGAATATGTATGGAGAATTGGCTGATTCAGGTACCATGGATGATTTGATATATAACTATGCCCCAATCTGCAATTGGAGAGAAATTAAGAATTGGCATTCATGTGGGGTCAGAGTTCATAACTCTGAATTCTTATCCTTTCAGATTTTTCAGGGTAAATTTCAAACCAAGCCGAAAAACTTTTTAACGTATGACGCGGTTATTCATAGCATACCAAAGGATATTATGAGAAAACCCCAAAATCAGGCTTCAATGGAGAAAAAATACTATTTAAACTCAAAACCCAAGAATGCTCCAAATTTATATACCGATCTCTCCTACAATCGATTCAGGAAATCCCTCGCAATAGCCAAATTAAATGGAAGGATTTCCTGAATCCTACGAATATTAGTGAAGCTGAATGGAAACTCATTTATCAAAATCCCTTCTCTGTGACTACTGAAACCAAACTCCAATATTTTCAATTCCAGATAACGCATAACTACCTGGTTACTAATACACTCTTGAGTAAATGGGGAAAGGCAGAGTCGGACAGATGCAGTTTCTGCGATAATGATAGGGAAACGATCTTACATTTATTTTGGTCATGTATCCGTGTCAGACATATATGGGCTCAATTCCAGGCCTGGGCTGTAGAGATAAATATTGCATCTGAAATGGACCTCTCTCACAGAGACGTGTTGCTGGGGAAAGCAGGTACAACGGCTCTGGTTAACCACTTACTTTTAATTGTAAAATCATGCCTGTACGGTTCCAGAAGTAGAGGTACCGTCCCCAGTTTTATGGCTGTGCGCGAATCCATTTATCGGACGAAAGACTTGGAAAAAAATATTGCTTTAACTAATGGCTCTCTCGCAGCCTTTCAAACCAAGTAGGGTCCCCTAGCCGATCTACAAGCTACCTAAACTACATCATATTGATATAATAAGGAAATATGTGAAATAAATCATTCATCTCCTGTAATTTTTTACTTAAAATCGATGCGAATGATATATTATCTGAGCTACTTCTGTGATATATAATTGAGCTACAGTTTACTGTTTCTTGTGGGGAGTAAATATCTACCTTTTATATTTGAACGTCATATATATATGTGTGTATATATGGGTGTGTATATATGTGCGTGAGTGTATGTATGTATATGTGTATATGTATGTGTGTATGTGTATATATGTGTATATATTTTTGTATACGCAAGTATTGCTTATTCGGGATTATTGGATAACACCCTGTAAGCCCTTGGCCATGCATGTGGGTAATGTAAGGGTTTATGTAAATCATGGCTTAATAAAGCAATAAATGCCCAGTGGAAAATCCAGGGCTTACAAGAAAAAAAAAACAAAAAAAAACAAACAATGTACAGGGGTATAAAAAGTGACAAGGTATCCACATATCTGCAGAAAAAAATATATATAAATTTGTGATCTTATTGCCCTGGCGTCAACGTAAATTGGTCGGCCGCCTAGGCCCCGGAAGCTATGGGGTCCTAGATGGCTGGAAATGCATTCGAACCCATTTCTTGCAGTTAAATTTCTAAAATATTATTCACAATTCAACCCCTGTTTTATATATTTTTAAGAAAAAAATATATATTTTTTTTAAATGTTACACATGGCCCATGTGATGAAAGAAATAACTACCGGCTAGAGTTACTGAGCTGTCTCACGATGGGATGGGATGGGATTTTCCGCTAAATATCGGAGCCAGTTCATCTCAGAGAAGTGAAATTCCCCACAGTATCTGTATGTAATTTGTGCATTTTTATTCTGAAATTCGGAGGAAATCTATTCAGAATGAAAAACAAATCTCCAATATCTCACATGTTATTTTTATAGCGCCTAGTCACAATGTTACAACATTGCAAACCCAACGTCACAATCAAAAGCGTGACTGAGATACATCATTCTTTAGATGACGACTTTACAATGAATATTATGGATTAAGAATACTGATCAGCGATACGGATTTGATATTTTTGGAACATCATGATGTCTTGCCGGCATCACTGAAAACTGTTGACCGCTTCTCTCTTGCAGGAAACAAGCCTATGTTTATGTATACAATGATTGTCTTTTTGAATTTGGTGCTAATACTGTTATATGGAATATGGAATAGGTCTTTGGATTATGGACGCGGATATTCTTTAATGGACGACGGCTGAATTATTAATGACGGACCAGACGCTTGTAATTTGTAATTGTGCTTTGAAAAAAAACACGCGAGGTATTGGAGATTTTCTTTGATCTTGAACAGATTTCCTTCAAATTTCAGAATAAAAATGCACAAATTACATATAGATACTGTGGAGAATTTCACTTCTCTAAGAAAAACTGGCTCCGATAGCCGAAAATCACATCCCATCGTAATGTGAGAGAGAAACTCCCCTGACGAATCTCCGTTGGTAACGCATTAGCGTCAGTGCAACAGCAACAACAACAACGATGATGTTTGCGTTGATTTATTGGGTTGGCCATACCTTTCGCTATCTTTCATGAAGTATATTTTAGAGGACTTGTTATGCGAGACACCGCTTGTAACTGACCGACGACCACAGTTCATTTTACAACTGAAAACTCAACTCCCCGCCATTGATGTGTTGTCAGCATGCACTACTTTCGATTTTGACAGATTTCACAGGTTCCTACAATTCTGTGACAAGACAAAGTACAAGTTGTCCTTTTCCGATAAAATAGGCGTTTATTATCGCTCAAATCCATTCTGAGAACTTTTAGACGAAATAACAAGTCGATTTTCACTGTTTTAATGTCGGACTAATTTTTTCTCAACAGCGTAGGGATACGACAATCATGGCAATCTCGTATCAGTGGCCTCAA
This sequence comes from Hanleya hanleyi, assembly GCA_036873755.1. Taxonomy (NCBI): domain Eukaryota; kingdom Metazoa; phylum Mollusca; class Polyplacophora; order Lepidopleurida; family Hanleyidae; genus Hanleya; species Hanleya hanleyi. The sequence goes on along the minus strand of JAVTVY010039520.1, from coordinate 87,297 downwards.
GCTTTTATTCCGGGTAATTTACACATGGTAATTTACTGTATATCTGACACGGTGGTTTCGGTGGATGTTTCGTGGTTCGGACAAAGCTAAGGTAATGGGATAAATTTATCAGTTCTATTAACAAAAGAAAACGAGTTTTCTTAATTTTTACATTTGCTATTTTGGGCGGATATTATTTTGGACGTTCATACGTTTTCCAGAAGTAATTTGGCTCTGGATACAGCCCTGACTGGCAATACCGTACTGCTGAATATGCAGAGGAATATAGACTTCTAGATCAAACCAATGACCAGTCATTCACTATACTGAACCAATGGGTGACATACAACTTTACTATGGAGCTCTTCATTGGCTACATGCTAGCAAGAGTGTGTAAATCAGTATAAAACTAGGGCTAATGTATGCATACTTGTAGATCCGTTTTTAGAAGACTGAAAAATGGTAGAAAGATAAAAAAAAATGTAAAAAATAACTAATGACCGGTTAGACCTGAATGTCTCAAAGGCACAAGTAAAATGGATCATAACCTGTAAGTTTCATGAACTTCCTTGCAATAGTTATCGAGATACGGCTCGGACAGACGGACAGACACATCCTAGGGCCATAACAATACTCCTTAGCCCGTAGGGCTGAGGAGTAAAAAGGCGATGGAGTGATGATCCTTCTCAGCCATCATATGTTAAGACTTAAATGATTCCAAGTCTCCACTTTACAGCTTACACCAGATAATTGAATATTTTGAAGCGGGTTCCATTCGTGTTCGGTTGCCCTGATAGCTGTTGTTCGAACACTGGAACATGTTAGCTCGAAATAACGTTCTCTGGAGCAGAACCAAAATTCCGTTCGTTACATCAATAAATTTGCAGACCGAAACACCACTTCTAGAACAAACAGTGCTGCTACACGAAATATTTTTGATGACACAAAATTCCGTTAGACAAAGTTCTATTCACAGCTTATGGTTTCCAGCGGTGAAGTTATAGGCCAATGCTTGGCAATATACTTCGGCGAGAAAACGTTATTCTGGATAACCAAACTATGAACCCACTCATTGGTTTTGTTTTGTGCTTATGGATGCGGACGTATTCGTGCGAAGGCTGTCTTCAATATCAACTACGATTATTGTATTCCACATGCACCCCCGAGGATATTGAGTCAAAAAACAACCACCGGTGTTCTTGTATTTAGAGTCATCAGGATTTATCCTCAATAATAATTTGGTAACACATCAACAGCACCATTTTTATGTAATATTTTAGAAAAAGTTAATATCCGTCTCTCATAACTGTATTCAGAGTGGCACTTGTAACCGTTTTAGCATTGTACTGTTTTTTCATGTTATATGTGGTGAGACGTTAATAAACAACTATCTATCTATCAGAATTTCGCAATGTATCAAATTCTACTCTGCCTTTGGCAGCATGCTATTATTTTGCATGTCAGCACCTTTACTTTTACCTTTAAGAGTAAATATAGCTGCGAGCGACTATACCGAGTTCCATGCAATAGGAGAAGCCAGTTCAAAAGCGCAAAAATCAGAACAAATATTTTTGTTGTCGAAATTAGTTATATCACTCCGGTTGCTGTGAACGTCATATTGTTTCCTATTCAATAATATATAATAATAATATAAATAATTCTTAAATGCAAATACGTGAAATCGCTCTGTAACAAAACCTATACGAGGCAGTTTCGCTGCTTAAATCCATCAAATAGGCAATTAAAACATTGATCAATTTGCTATATGATGCAGTCATATATCATTATGGATCAAATATTTACGAACATCCTAGAATGGCTCCGTTCCTTCGATCGTGCACACCAAATATACATTGATCAGTTTAGTAGTTTAGGAGAACGAAAGCTCTATGTGAAAATGCGGTCATCCAACATGGCCGCCAACCCATCATCCAGCACTTGCAATTTAACTAGATCGATCAACTTAAAATTTTATGGCAAAAACGTCCTTCTCTCCTCGTATATGACATGTGAAGGAGACTAACCCATGTAAAACATCACACGCCTATAAATTCAGGAGTTTAGAATCAATATGATATTTCTTTTATGTTTTGGCGACAATGCTCATCAAAAGCAGATCAAAGAATTGCTTTTGGAATATTTCCAAGCATATTACTACACGAAGCATGGTTACCATAGCAATGACTTAATGTGGATAGTGTGTGGATTTGTTAAATATTTATTGGTAATAATGCAGAACTATAGGGACAGTATTCCTATTCACGGAACACGGCAATATGGAAATCATAGTTCCTGATAGGAAATCGCCATTGACCGCTAGCTATGGTAAACACCCCAACATATTGAGGGAGCCACAAAAGCAATGCAAGCGTCAGATCCGATATTCAGTAACCAGCCGTCGTCCATGAGGAAAAATCGTATCCGTAATCAAAATGCCTTTTTCATAAGACATTAGCACCAGACACGAAACAGGAGTTAAAATAAATGAATAAATAAATATATATTAAAACAAGCTCATTTCCTGCAAGACAAAAGAGGTCAAGAATTTCCGAAGATGCGGACAGGACGTCAGTAAGTTCGACAGACTTATACCTAGCATTCACTCTGGCAAGTGATTTTTCTTGAACACTTGTGAAAATATGTCCCTGACTGAACATCTGTTTATATGAACATCTGTTTTCCTCTACCAAAAGTATCAAGCATTTGGAATGCTCACCATTTTGTTATCCGTATTTCGTAGCACTGATCAAGTTCATAAGGCCCTATGAATTACGGTCTTTTGAATATTTAGGTTATTCTTTTTGTATTATATGTATTTTCAAGACACAGAAAGTACACAGGCACACGAAAAGAATATATAGCAAAATGATGTGAAATAGATAATCAATAGTTAAAAGAGTACAGTTATGGTTATAGTGTATAGATACCTTTTTCACCCCTCAGCCTCCCTACAGTTACAGGGCACCATTTCGTCGGACTGCTTTCTTAGTTCTATCCAGTGACACGCACGGATGCACTCCACATACGGCTCCGTTTATAAAATAGATATTGTCAACAAAAAAAAAATACACATTACCGAGTCTTTTTAGTAGGCTTTAATCCTTTGTCTATAAAGAAGGGACACAATTAACCAGGACATTCTTAGCCTTCACACAGGTATCATTGAAAACTGTTGACCGCTTCTCTCTTGTAGGAAGCTAGCACATGCTTAGTACACTATGATTGTTTAATTTAGTGCTAATGTTGTTATACATGAGCAGTGTGACTAACGTCACAGGACCTACGATGTAGGCATTAGGACTCGAACGCGAACTGAACTCTTGGAAATCCCCACTCCCAGTTGAAATCCTGCCTATATTAAGATGGGCACCGCCCAAGTCAGAATCGCCAGTGATTTTCATCAAAAATCACCAGAAATGTTCATCAAAAGTAGGTCAGCTCAGATCTTGTTGGTAACAGTCTCCTAATGCGCCTTCATTCCAAAATAAATAACGATCGCCGATTTAATTTTACAATTTTTTAATTAAAGGAAACAGATTGAATAATATAGGTTCAGTAGATTTCAAGCTTTACGTGTGAAAATACATTTACATCTCTTTAATGGTTTTCAGTGCCCTTGTCCAGGATCAAAACAACTTTTTGAATCACATTATTTTCCCAACAATACAACAAATTTTTATATATAGTACTATAGTAGAAAGGTAGCATTTATGTAGTTTACGGTAATTCAACTCAAGACCAACACCTTCTATGCACAAGATAATAATGATTCTATGTCATTCTCCTGAGCATAACCGGTACAAAGACGAATAAATAGCGTCTCTACATCACGTTGTTATCTAGATATATGAGACAACACATTTTGGGTATCGGCAATCTGATGAATGTACTATTCCGGTTTTCTTGTTTCACATTATATTCTATGGCGGTTGATCGGTGATTTTCTTCATTGATAAACGTTGAACCACCTCAGCTTCGTTGTGTGAATCGGAATTGCATTGCTGTGACACACCAACACACTCCGTGGCAGTGATTCTGTATCCCCTAATCAAGGAATCAAAATGGATCAAGATTTGAAATGACAAGAGAAATTTAGACATATTTTGTTTACACATGTAATTTTTTGTTCAAATTATATCCAAGTGTGATATATAGTCAATATTCAAGAGGTACAAAAAACCCCAAAGTATGTCCTCATATTTTCACATCCATGCCAAGAAATACTGCATTGAAAAGGGTCCATTTAGCCTACCCTGTTTTATCGCTCTAATCAGCAAATGGCGGGGTCATATTTCTGCTGTCAAAATTGTATTTCCCTCCAAAGTCTTAACCCTTGAATCCAAGTCACACACTCTCTGATGCAAAGTAAGTATTGTCCTAACTATCCGATTAGCACATTATAAACATGTCTTTGGTCATAGTGTACATATCATAACTCACATCAATGTTTTCTGCTATATTATTTCAATGATATGGTTTAACAATCTAAGTTATGCAAACAGCGCTGATTGTTTGAGGGTATATGCAGTAGGCCTATGCTGTCGGGCAATTGTGGAATTGTCCCAGATGCACGTTAAGATTAACCTCAGTAATAGGGCCATGTGGCATACAGTGGAATGTGGATCAATGACAGGGTATTTTTAGCCGGACAGGACTCGGTGGTGGTAACTGATACTCATTAAATGCGATAAAACGCTGGAGCAAAACGGACCACAGTTTTCTTGGCATGATGATCAAAGTTACTTTATCTAGTTAAATTCTACCCAAAGAAAATAAATTAAGACCCTTTAAACAGCCGTCATGGCTTTGTTTCACCCTCAGTAAACTTTTATCATTGTTGCTCACACAGATTAATCTGAAGGATGATACCACATCTTTCTTTCTTCTGCTGGGTTATTGCACCAGGCTGACTTAATTGGTTGATGTAGGATATTTCACCATCAGTGGGTAATTTGACCTGAATTTGAAGCCTGATGTGGTCAATGATGAAATGTTTGGATGTGAAATAGGATACACGTTAAAGGCTACAGTTTACATTTATCTATAACAATATACTGAAGTGTTAATTTTAAATCTAATTTTAATCAGAATTATTTCAGATCAGAACTTGCTGGTAACAATGCCCTAATGCACGTCCATGCCAAAAATCAAGGTTCTAATGTCAACGGTTCTCCTTATTTTGCCGACGAAAGGATTCGAATGGACTGACTCACTGACTCATTACCGGACAATTTGCGATCTGTAGCCTACTTCGTAGGAATTAATTAAGTCTTTGGATCACGGACGGGGAATTCTTTAATGGACGACGACTGAATATTGAATGATAGACTGGACGCCTGTATTGCAGGACAATCCTGTGTTGCGCCTACATTAAATAGGTTGTTCACCAGTGTCATGAAAACCTACTTGCTATCAGGATTGATGCAAAATTGAATCAGCCATCTCATTAGTGCTGAATAAGACATGGGTTATAGTTATTAGTTATAGTTACCCCTGTCAGGCCAGTGTCGTATTAATTATCGACATATAATCTCTCTCAAATTCTTCGATTGAAACTATTTCCCGATTTTTTTTTTTTAATTTACGCTAAGTCCAGTCGATATTCGGCAAACGCTAGAGAGGCTTGTTCGAGCTGATGGCTGTCACTTCATCTTGCAGATAACCTTGTCGGACCACCTTATTGTTTATAATTTTTATGATAAATAGACCACAAGAGTAAGTAAGATTTAGTACGTTGGGCGCGAAATTTGATCCAGGCTTGGAATATATGGTGATCAACGGTATATACTTCTGGTAATTTGGTGGTTGTTGGTTTTGTCGACATTCGATACGATGGTGGTCTGGAATGCCAATATTTTCCCGAATTCTAAGTGAGACGAAATATGGAATACCCAATCAGTTGTATACCCACGGTCTACTGCATTCTTTTTTTTTATAATTTATAGATTTTATTCACTCCATTGACGTGAGTCGGACATAATGAAAAAGAAAGAATAGCAAACAGCAAAAAGTACGGACAGATTATACATAATAACATTGTCTCTCAGGTTACTCAAATAATTTGTGGAAGCTGGACCACCGGGCATTAAATTTATCCCACGTGCAGTTTGTGCCAGCAATAAATCTTTCAATAGAATAGTGAAAGTCCAATTCCCGTTTAACAGATTGTATATATAATAGTTGTCCCTTTGTCCTTTGTCTGCAGATATAGTATTTTACCATGCTCAGCACTGCATTAATAATTTTTGTTTGCGGAGTGTGTGTGTATCCAAACATAACTTTTTCTAGTGTTAAATCCAATCTGATCCCCATTTTTTCCCCCATACCCACGTTTGAAAGCTAGTCCATATTGTTGACGTATGCTTGCATGGCCATAGTAAATGTACTATAGACTCTGAACTCTGAACACTCTCTACAAAAGGTACATAAATTATCTCTAATATAGGAAATAGTGCATAAGAAACAGTTTGTTGTCAACGTTCGAGTTAGAATACTATATTGACACCACTTTAATTTCGTTTCAATTTCAATCTTGAAAGGAATAATATGAACATTTTTCCACCATGAAATATCAAATGATTTCTGAAGTTCTTTTTCCCACTTTTCAGCTGCTTTCGTTTTAGTAATAATACATCTATTTAAAATGTCATAGAACGGTTTCCCACCCTTTTCTCCTTTGAAAATTGGTTCAAGTGTCTTGGGAATCATTGGATACAGTACAGTATTCTGCCTCGATGTAAGACCAAGAATACGCTGATATTGTTTTACTGCATTCACAACACCCCGATATGTCAGAAAATTGTTAGTACACTTGTAAATATTTGAAAATTCTTCGTAACTGTAGAAGTTTCCGTTTGTGTCCATCAAATCAGTGATATATATTACTTCGGCTTTAAACCAATCATTGTAAAAAATAATTCTTCCGCCGATTTGTATATTGTCATTGTACCAAATACATTCTCGCCTAAAATCAAAGTCAGTTTTACATATGTTATTCCTTTGTAGATTGGCCCAAGAAGACAAAACGTCTTTCCAGAATTGATTTTTCATTTTATAAGTAATTTTCTTCAATGTTGTTGATCCTAACTCCAAAATATCTAGATTATATTTGGGTAAGATTACATTTGCCAAGTCATACCAGTTACAGCTTCGCTTGCCACGGACAAAACGGCGCAACCAAGTTATCTTTAAGGACTTAATAAAATTGGCGACATTGGGCACTTTAAGACCAGCACACTCGTAATCAGCCATTAGTTGTTGTCTGCTTACCCTATCCGGTTTATAGTTTCATAGAAAATTGAAACACCTGCCCTGTAATTTAGGTAAAGAAGTGAACAAGTGATTTAACTTCGGCAGAATCAGGGACTTGAGAACGGTAAGTCTTCCTAGTAAAGATATTGCTTTACCTGACCATCGTTTGAATAAAATATCTATTTCTTCTAATTTGTTTCTGTAATTATCATTTATAATATTTTCCAAATTGACATTAAATACTATTCCAATAGAAGTAAATTTTGACGTATTCCATCTCAAATTAAGGTGACCACAAAACGTCTTAGACGAAAAAATTTCCGAAACTAACCAGATAACGGACGTTTTATCTATATTTATTTTAAGGCCTGAAATTTTGTTGAATTCTTCTAATACCTTAAATGTGGCTTGCAGAGATCTTTCTGTTCCATCCAAAATTATTATTGTATCTGCATTGACTTATGATATATTCCTTCTTTGAAATTGTAAAACCTTTTATTTTACGTTCCTTTTTAATCATCCTACCTAAAATTTCTGCACACATCAAAAATATATACGGCGATAGTGGATCACCCTGTCGACAGCCTCTCCCCAAACCGAAGAAAGAAGAGGGGGCCCGTTAACCATAACGCATGAATTTGCACCAGAATAAAATATTTTAATCCATCTCCTTATGTTTTCTCCAATGTTGAAAAAAAGATAACGTTTTTTTCTATAAAATCCCAATCAAAAGAATCAAACGCTTTCTCGAAATCTATGAGAAGCAACATACCTGGGATATGGTGCAGATCAGTGTGTTCCATGATATCGTATATTTGTCGCGTATTATCGTCAATAAATCTACCAGACATAAATCCATTTTGTGAACTGCTAATAATAGAAGGAAGTACTGTTTTAATTCTGTTTGCAATCGCTGCTGATGCAAGTTTATAGGTCACATTAAACAAGGAAATTGGCTTCCAATTTTTTAATTCGTCTTTGGATTTTCCAGTCTTGGGAATACACGTTATCACTCCCTGCTTCTGTGTTACTGAAAGACTATTATTTGCATAGGCGTAATCCAATGATCGTTTGATGTATACACCCAGGTCTCGCCGAAAGAATTTAACGAACTCCGCTGTGTAGCCATCCGTCTACTGCATTCTTGATGAATTATTTGTGTAATTAGTCATTCGGTACAAATTTTTGACACAATCATGATGCGTTCTGTATAATGTGTTCACCATCGCTAATGTTTTGTATCCGATGAAATGACGAAAAATCTATTCCAGGAATCGCTATTTTCTCACATAGTTGTTCTATCACAGCGTAGTTTGAGTGAAACTGTCTTGGTGTATTCAATCTGTATAGAGAAATCTATTAATGGCCGAGCTCCAAGGGCAAGCTTAGGGATAAATATAGGGCAAGCTTATGCAAAATATAAGAGGCAAAGACGAAAACTAGTTCTATAATGCCTTATCAGATCAGATAATATTTGTGCGATCATAAGCAATTTACAAGGTGAGAGACTATTTTCCTTTTTAATGCATATCGTACATATATTCACGTCTTTGCCATCCATGGGTTTAAATCTCTCTCAAATTCCTCGATTGAGACTATTTCCCGAAATATTTTAAATTTACGCGAAATCGAATCGATATTCGGTAAGCAAGCTTTGTACTTCGGCTGTTTTCCTGATCGAATTTTATGTTTGTCAGCAGGGACCTTTTGTAACGATTTTTTATGTACTGTTGGTCTGGACGTGTACAGGCATGTTCTATACATATGCCGAAGAGAATAATTCAATAAGATGAAATATAATGGTTTCCCGTTAAATAGACGGACATGAATAGCCTGCACGGGATCATCAGGAAAATGCAGCCCAATTTTGTTCACGGAATACGTTAAACTTAGGAGACGAACACGGTCCACTGTTTCCAGCAATGTTGATAAGTGAGAGCAAAAAGCTTTATTGTTGAGAGGTGTGAGAATTTTTAGACTTTGCTGAAAGGTCCCACGAACGCTTCTTAATATCGTTCAAGTTTCAGTCATGATTTTTCATCTTTCTAGAAGTCCCACGTTTCTCTCAGTCTCTCTGCGCGATTTTTTATATTATTGCTTGGAGACGTTGTATCAATGGCGTTCACGAATGAGATATTACGAATTTGATGGTGTTGCAATAGAGAAAGAATGAACGATTGAGGTTTATCCAATTTATTGTGACTAGTCCTAAGTTCGATTATTATACCTGATCAAGTGTGTACGACACGCGATTAATAGAATGCATTTGGTAATTAATATGGTCCTGTACTTGTACTTTCAGATCTGCGAAAATACGAAGTAGCGGCGTTTGAACAGTGCTAGGAAACGTCTCCAAATATTGTTCGGTTTTGCATCGAGAAATCTGTGATCTTTTCTCGATATCGCGAATTCCGAGGGTGAGAGATCGAGTATCGAAAACTTTTTTCCCAAAAACTGAATGATTCGCGAAATCGTCCTTTGATCGGTTTACGTTCGGGAAATGTTTCTCGAAAGAAAAGCGATATCTCGAATCAGTCGAAAATCGTTCGAGAATTGTTCTCAGTGGAGCAAAAACGATTAAAATCCGATTGAAAGTAGTGCCGCTTTTGACTTCGCCTAACCTGATACCCTGCCTACCATGTTACATTGCTGACATATACCCGTAGACTAAGGAACCCGGTTACACGTTTTATGCAAAATGAAATATCCCATGTATGTGCTCGGCCCCACTGATGGACTCATTACACATCAATTCACAGAAGTGTATTCCCAATGTATACGTCGGTTATTATGGATAGAACATGTATGAAAACAAAATATAATGCCGACGATACTTCCTGCTTGATTTTAAATAGTCAAGACATTGACTAGTCAAGACGGAGATGGATCGTTTAGACGGGCAGATGTTCAACCGGACTGATATTCGCTGGACTATATTTATTAAGTATAATAAATTAAAGCTTATGAATATGTGATAATTCAATCTAGTCTCTTGAAATCGCGATGAACTGGTATGTTAGCATTACATTGTTAAAGCGGCAGGTACAGCTCAGTTTTACCTGGGCATATACGTTATGTAGCACCCTCATGCATAGCGACGTAACAGCTGTTAATCTGTGAATGACGTAATTGTATTCATTCACCTCTGGATGGTTTCGCGATATTCTCTCGAAGCTTTCTCGGTCAAAATTTCTCGACATTCTCTCGATCAAAATAAAAACGTTGACCAAAAAAGACGAATAATAAACGATATCGAGAAAATCGATCGAGAATTTTGAAAACGATTTCGGTTTTTTTTCCATATTTTTCTCTCGACATTTTCTCGACGAATTCCCGATAGATTTCTTAGAGAAAACCAACGAAATTTCCCGATTGAAAGAAAAACGATTAATGGAGACGCTTCCTTATGCGAAAGGCTTCTCGGTGATCGACTCAATTCATGGACCAGGTTTACGTAATGTCGGGGCTAACGCCTGCATATACAACTTGATCAGTCATTCACTGTTGTTGAATACGACATGGATTATAGCTATTATTTCATACTTTCCATTAACTTTGGTTAGCTAGGGATTCAATTTTTGTTGTATAGGACAGCGTGGATTTCGAGGTAACTGCCAATTTGTGGTCCTCCCTTGCAGAGATTTGCCGTTGATATTCAACCCATGAGTGAATGGGCTTAATCAGAATTTTTGTTTATATCTTTTGATATACAGAAGATAAAATTCTTAATTTACAGTTTGTGTTGGCAAAATATATTTTGTGAAACATACTGAAATAGTAGGCGTCAAATAAACGGATCAAATTCAGCTCTGACATATGCCCGCGCTGATCTATTTATCAAATATGAACAATCTGTTATGTACATTTGGCAATAGTTATCTTGTACCAAGTGTAAACAGAATCCGTCGTTTTAGGGATACCGTTGATACATGCAAATGTCCAATGGAATCCACATTGGAAACAAAATCTGGTCTCCCAGCGATAATGATAAGCAAAAGAACGATTCATCAATAAATACACAAGGAAGCTTGTATTGGCATGAAAAAGTGGTGTTTGGAAATACGAAGTGTAGAATGTGACCAGAATTGCGATCACTCGTCATTTTCGGGTATGTGACTATGGATGGTTGAAGCGGCTGTTTTCCTGATCGAATTTTATATGTTTGCCAGGAGGGACCTTTGTATCGATTTTGTAAGTACTGTTGGTCTGACGTGTACAGGCATATTTTATATACAAGCTGAACAGAATAATTCACTAAGATGAAATATAATGGTTTCCCGTACAACGCGACGAACATGAATAGCAATGTACGCAATCCACAGGAAACTGCAGTTCAATTATTCCAGGGAATATGTTAAATTTAGGAGACAAACACGGTTCACTGTTTTCCAGCAATATTGACAAGAGATCACAAAAATCATTATCGTTGTAACAACTTTTAATTGCAGCGATATCCACGAGGTGGGAAAATCGACGACGTCTTGCGACTAAAAGACTTTGAGTTTCGCTGAAACATCTAACGAAGGTTTCATTATATCGTTCAAGTTTCAATCGCGGTTGTTTTCATTTTTCTCGAAGTCCAACATTTCGCAGATTCGAGGGAATGCCTTTTCACTATAAACTAAAGATTTCATTGTGATCTGTCAGTACGTCTTGTTTCAAGACGTTCTCTCAATGGAGTTAATGGCTAAGACGTGATAAGTTAACTTGTGTTCCAATAGAAAAAGAATGAACGATTGAGGATTATAACACCAGAGAGGGTACTCGTCCATCTTGTCATAGAGTCGTTTTCAACCATTAAATGTGGCAGAAAATGCTAACACCAGAGAGGGTACTCGTCCATCTTGTCATAGAGTCGTTTTCAACCATTAAGTGTGGCAGAAAATGCTAATTGTTTTGTCAACCGCTTGAAGTACCCCTTACGAATACCCGGTTCTCGTCCCGTTTGATAATTTAAAGTTTAAGTGACATTGCTGACATCATTGAAAACGTTTGACCGCTTCTCTCTTATAGAAAACCATCTTATGTTTCTTATTACTATTATTTCATACACATTTGGTATTGGCCCTGTCATACGAAATAGGTCCGCGGAATATCCGATCTGACGTTTGCTTTTGACGATGAACATTCAGACGTCAATATTTTCCCAACCCTCTTTTATAAGGTGATTAGTATGAATCCATAAATATTTTGAAATAAAAATGTAATTGAAAAAACACACTCACGAGCATTGGTTCAATAGTCCTAATGTTGCAAAAAAGGGAAAGACAGTAAAATTAAATTTGAAAAGAAAAGGAGTATAATACTTCCACTATTAATCAGGCAATCGTCGCCCGATAAAGATTGTGTTTAAGTTTTGTATCTTTATAAAATATGAACAATTTATTATGTACATTTGGCAATAGTTATCTTGTTCCAAGTGCAGACTCAGTGTTTGCTGAACCGAAATCGTCGTTTTACTGATACTGCTGAGACTTGAGAAGATCACCTTTGGAAGCATAACATGATCTCCCAACGATAATGATAAGCAAATTAACGAATGATTTATCGATAAACACACAAGGAAGCTTGTATTGGCATACAAACAATGTTGTTTTCTAGTGCAGAATGGTTCGGTGTTTGGAAATACCAAGCGCAGAATGCGGCTAGGATATGTCACTATGAATGGTCGAATCGGCTGTTTTCCTGATCGATTTTCATATGTTTGCCAGGAGGGACCTTTTGTAACGATTTTATAAGTTCTGTTGATCTGACGTGTACAGATATGTTTTATACACAAGCCGACTAGAATAATTCAATAAGATGAAATATAACGGTTCCCCGTTACCTACGACGGATATGAATAGCAGTGCACATGATCAACAGGAAAATGCAGCCCAAATTTTCAAGGGAATACGCTAAACTTACGAGACAAACACGGTCCACTATTTTCAGCAATGTTGATAAGAGAATACAACAGCTACTATCCTTGACCGATGTTAGGTACTTTGAGACTTTGCTGAAATATCTAACGAGCACGAGCGTTTCGTGATATTGTTTTAATCGCGATTGTTTTCAATTTATCGAAGTCGCACATTTTGTAGATTCGAGGGAATGCTTTTTCACTATAAACAAAAGATTTCATGGCAATAATCTGGGCAAATGTTTATTTTTGTATTGTTTGAAGACGTTCTTTCAATGGAGTTAAAGAGACATAAAATTAAAAATAGCGATAAATTAAATTGTGTTTCAATAGAGAAAGAATGCACAATTGAAGATTATCCAATTTATTGCGAATAGGCCTAAGTTATAATTATTATAACTTGTAAAGTGTGTACGACATCCGATTGTATTTAAGCATTTGGTAATTAATTCTCTACTTGTACTTTCTGATCCGCGAACAATACGATGTAGCGGGTTTTATGCAGTGTTATGCGAAACGCTTTTCGATGATCGACTCGAGGTATGGATCACGGTTACGTAATATCGGGTCTGACGCCTATATATATAGTCTCGTTCACAACGGTTGGTGCGCTGTTAAAAAATGGAAACCTAGAATAGCGTTGTTTTGACAAATCAGATTGATTATTGATTATTGATTATTTCCGTGGTCCGTGAATCTCCGATTGATTACCCGTTTTCTTGTGCTTTGGTCAACAATCTACCTGTATTGAAATTGGAATAGTGGAACATTTCATACAAACTATTTATGCAAATTCATGGGAACGTCAATGCGAATGAAAAGAGATTTGTTTTCCAAAAAGCTAACAAAGGAAATATTTTCGAAATTAAAAAATTGCACCACACTGTAGTCAGTCGATATTCAATGGTATGCGGCGTTCCCACGTCGAACGTCACTTATTCTCGTAAAACGTCATGATATGCTACTCACAAGGACTTGCTGAAAAGAAATCGGGCTGGGGTCAATTTCTTTTTACGTGAACGCGGCTTCCAATCGCTTGAAATGTATCTTATGAACAATCCTTGTCGCAAATAAACAATCTATCGACTCCCACCAGTGTTCCATCAACTTAAAATCTAAGGAGCTTAGATGATGGGCTATGGTTTTTACATAATGGACCGAAGGAAATTCCCCAACATCCGACTCTTGAATGCTAGTCCTCAAACGCTGCGCTAACGAAAAAATCATGTCCCTCCCGTATGCATTTCTGAAACACACTCTATTGGCATTTGCTGGAGGGGTAAGATTAGATTATCAGAAGAACTGTATTGCGATCGACACTTTGAATCAGCCAACTCTTATGTCAACTGTCTTTTGTGTTTACGGTTGACTTTGCACATTCATGGCATAATACCTCGAGTTTAAATCCGCATACATTACTTTGGTGAAGAAAACCAGACCTCGACAACAACAACATGCTGAAATCACCGACCAGACAATGTCAATACGGGGTCGATACGAGACGTCGACGCCGTTGGGTTAAGTTGGACATCCTCTTTTCATCAGGATCTGTGGCATTGTTAACCTGTCCGGGATACATTTTGGTGAAAAATCAAATTTTGAGGTCTGACCCCAGCCTCGTAAATCTCCTCATTCAAACACCAGGGAAGATCCGAGCAGCCTGACCGTATATTTATGTCAAGGGCTGTTCACACTGTTCTCCTAAAGCAATTTGAAGCTGCGTTTGCGAAAAAATGAGACAATTTCCTAATTTGTAGGTTACAAAACCTTGCGACAAGCATATCGTGGCGTTTTACGCCAAAACGTGACGCCCAAGGCAAAAAGCCAGCATACCAAGGAACAGTAAATGACTCCAATGTGGTCGCACTCTGTTTCTAATCCCAAATGCTCAACAGTCTCTTTTTCTCGGTTGAAAAATTGCTTTTAATTGGCATTATCGTTCCAGGAATGTGCATTGATTACTGATAGTTCATCTGAATTCGAATTCCAGCACAGGTAAATAGAGGGAAGAGCTCAATGAAACAGGTAATCCTCCGGAGATTCTTGAACCATCGAAATAATGCTCAAGAATCAATCGGATTCGCCAGAACTACACTAGTACTGTTCTGTCAAAGTTTCGATATTTTTACTAACGTACAAACCATAATTTGTTGCCGTGACTGTGCATCTCACTGTTGCTGGATTATAACTATTATTTCATACTTTTCATTATCTCTGATTTTCTGGAGTAAAAAGGAATGTAACGGTTAACATTCAATGCAGTTCACAATTGGTATGGGAAGATTGGGTGGCCGTTGCTTCATCTCACTTGATAACGATGTCTGGAACCCAGACTATCCGGTCATCTATCATTGACGAGGAACCGATAAACAGGCTGTGATTCTTGTGATTTGTGTCAGGTAATCTGGGGATAATATTGTTGATTCAGTAGAAATTCGATAGAATTCGACTCATCTGGAATCTCACTCTTTGCCAAGTTAAGATGAGATTTGGAATATCAAACCAGTTACCTTTTTATTGCAACTTTCTACAATAATTTCATACTGAGAATGCGTTCTTGAAAAACAAATGTACGGTTTTCACAGTTTCAGCTTTCCTCATCTATTGTGAGCATCACAAATATAGTTTTCCCATCTGACCGTGAAGTTTGGGCAGATCTCTCTTTTTGAATTCAAACTATGTAATGCATACTATACATACTACTCCAGCTCTAAAGCAAATCTCACGATATAAAATAATTTGAATTAGATTCCATTGAATAAGCCTGATCCTCAATATTCGAGAATTTATACTGTGACAGAAAAAATGGTTTTAAGAAAATAAGTCATATCGCTCATATATTCAAGTCCTTGTGATTAATGGATTTCGCATTTCAAATAAAATATCTACGTCCTGAGTATTTGTTTAAAAAAATTGTAAACCGCGACGTCGTATAAGATATTAACGATTCAGCCACCACAATGGAACAGTACTTGGTTAAGTTGATTTGAACCTAGGACGCAATAGCTCGACATATTCACAGGTCCAATGATCATACAAATAAAAATACCAGTTGATATATTCACACGCCAGATTAAGTTTATTCGCAAGAAGGAGGTTATTTGGAAGTTTATTTGGAAGGGTAGCTATTCGGAGAGAGTGCGTCGCTGTGTCAAACTGTAATCGCCCATTTGGTAGCAGAGTCATTTGTAACCAGTGCAGTAAACAATGCGTTGTTTGGTCATCTCTTATACTTGCCCCTTCTAAATAACCAGTTCCCATCACTCACGTAGTTTGCAGAATTCGATTAGTTCGTGAGCTGAAGGGGCTCACCTTGCACCCTCTCCACCAATCATCGAAACTATATTGTTTTAAGCGTTGGGAGCCACAGATTAACTTAGTATGATATAGATGGAGGGTGACACCGAAAATATTGGCGAAATGTATTTTGTTCATCAATATTTCTACATATATTTATTCATGCCATTGCCCTTCATTCATTCCGAACGATGATATGAATAAATATATGTCTAAATGTTGATCTACAAAATGCTTTTCGCTAATTTTTCGAAGGCATCCTTCTTCTGTAATATTTCGTTAATACTTCCCTATGTACTGAATATAAATGGGACTCAATGTAACTTTTAAGAAGTTTAATCTTACAGCTGACAGATCCCAATGTGTTATATATAACGGCGCCTATTCTGAACCGTCTCAAATTTTATATGGTGTCCCCCAAGGATCAATATTGGGCCCAATTCTCTTTCTTCTCTATATCAATGATATAAGCAATGTTACTAAACTTCTGAAAATTATCTTATTTGCTGACGATACCAGTGTAGAATATTCTTCCGAAAAAATAATCGAGGTCTACGATATCATGTCACAAGAATTAGAAAGACTCTTTACTTGGTTTTCCTGTATCCGACCCTCACTGAACATCAAGAAAACGAAATATATGTTAATCAAGCCTAATAAATCTAAACCTTCAGCTAATCCATATCATTTACTTATATCTGGCACTGAAATACAACTCGTAAATCAATTCAAATTTCTGGGTATTTTTCTTAACGATCAACTAAACTGGAAGACTCATATACACTATATTGGTAATAAAGTGTCCAGAAACCTAGGGATAATAAACCACATAAAAGGCGCTTTGAATAAAAAAACACTGTACATCTTATATTACTCGATGATCTTCCCCTATTTTATGCAGATTTTAAATGAGATATTATGTTGTTCAGCATAAGGAGAGGAATTTGATAAAATTAAGAACTACTGTAATAGTAAAACGACATGATGTCATGTGAGGACCCGGTTGTAAGGGGTTATTTTTATCGGGCAGCTTAAGTAGCTGAAATACTGCTGACGCGACGTTAAATCTAATTAAACCTCTCTCTCCCGTATGGGGACAATCTACAAATTTGGCGTGGAATTACCAATTTTGCATAATACTCATCAAGTCTTTACGCCATAAACATGTCTTCTCTCATGGTATTGCTTTAAATTATATTTTCATGATACTCTGAAGTACGCTGAATGACAATAGCCTTGTTGGGCGATGAAGTGAGATTTTACATGGTTAGGCAGGTCAAAATGTGCGTATTTTCTCAACGGCTAGGTTTGCTGGGACAGTCATAATTATCGTACTACTGATCCAATCTATATTTCATGTTGCTCTGCAATAATAGCAGTGTTTTGTATTACCACACTAGTCTTTGACACCAGATGGATCACTCCTATGTTAGCGTATCTAATTCCGCTTAAGCCGGTGCTAGTTCTACTTTCTACATGAACAGCTGCATTAAAGCGCGGCTGAGGTATCAATGCTATGTCTTAGGCTATGTATCAGAATCCAAAGTTCACGTTGACAAACACGTTCTTTGGGCTTCTAAACTTGCTTAAATTAGACAACTGATTCGCAATACCTAAAGTTTCAGATTATCGTATGGCCAGTTTTAATTTAACCATTATGCCTTTCGCTGAAGATTTATCTACAACATGAGGCTATAGCGTGAATTAAATAAATTTTGACAAATAGGTATCTTAGCACATGCAATGCATTAAAATAGATAAAGATATAAAGAATCAGATTCTGTCACCCGGTGACCAGTTTGAATTCCCCGCGCAGAAGGTCAAACAATAAATATCACGACAGAAATTTTCTGATGTTCTTGTACGTGTATACATGGGATAGCTTTGTCAACACACCCTTTGTCGGTCGTCTGAAAGTGGCAAAAAAGAAGAGTTATTGCCCCTTTTTCAGAAGCAAGATTCGGATACAGCAATGCCTTCAACATGGGCCTCGGGAAAATCACCGTCATAAGTTTGTTTATAGAGAGTGTCAGAAGCTGACAGGGAATTGAATTATCTCTGAACTGTTCTTGAGTGAAAGAAATCTGGAGAAATCATGTAAAAAATCCTTTGAAATAACTGTTTCTGGCAATTTTCAGTCCGTGCCTGCGTGAAGCAAAAGTTTACTCGTGGTTCTCATTGCAATATGGGAAGGAAACATGGTCGTTTTTGCTATTTTTCGACGACCGGCAAGGCGTGTATTTATATCCGTCATTCTTGGGCACACTTTGTTCTAAATTTTAGTCAGTAGAGTAATTGTTTCTGTCCGCGCAAGCCTCAGCTTTACCAGATTAACGTCATACCGTTAAGAAACTCTGGGGCAATGAATAACACCACTATCAATACTGAAAGATATATCAGTAACCTTCCACAGATTGGACCAATGATTTGAAAATATACTTATATTGACGTTTTCCCAAATCATACTATCTTTGAAACATAGTTTTTTTTCGCTGAAACTTAGATAAATAGTAAATAGTTTGATAATCAAAAGCGTGCTTTGATAATAAATAACACTAATAAATAATATATAATTAGTCCACCTGAAACTCCCCCTTTTTGAGAAAATACGGATATTAGAGGTTATTTTAACCAGTCATATCACGTACAATCGCACTTAATCGCCTATTCACAAGGATATGTGTTCTTATTTTCTCGGCACATTCCAGAATATCCGAAAAATATAATTTGAAGCAATTGGGGTCAATCAGTCCCAATTTATCGCATGTTAACATATAATTTTCTTATTCGATACGTTTGAAAATACACAAGGGCATAGTTTTGTTGATTGGTGGGGGAGGTGCAAGATGGACCCCTTCAGCTCACGGACTACATGGATGTCTATTTATCCAGTAATTCGAGCTAAATTTTGCGGCTGCCAATCCATTGTTTTTTCGACAATTCAAAGCTCAAATGACACTCAAGACATTCAAATGGCTGTTATGCTGGACCCAGAGACATTTACAAATGAAATAAAAATAAAAAGACGCTTGTTTAATGGGTTTAAGAAATCGTTGACCTAATTTCATATATCGGCATTTCAGGTAGTTTGCCAAACACCGAACCTCTTGGGTTGAGAATTTCTTTTCTTATTTCACATGTATGTATTAATCATCACACTGTTTGCTTATCCTTGGCGATGTTGATAGCTGTTTCCCAGCAAGATTCAAATACGACATGTCGGAAAACTCAGTTTGTGTAGAATGAATAGCTCCCAAGAAAATGAATACCCGGGAGTATGAATTATCCACCCCAAGAAACAAATATAATAGCGTTAGGATATTCGCCCAACATTCTCATTTGCTATTGAATCTGTAGAAGCACAGAGACAGAATGTTTTTATAAATAATCAGGCAATTGCCTTACAAATTAACGATTGTGTTTTAAGTTTGGTTCAATATGAAAAACCATAAAAAGGCAATAATCAAACGCGGAGTGAACGGTGTTCGCTGAAACGAAAAATGTGTTGTGAGATATTGAGGACAATAGAGAGATATTTCAACGGAATCAACAGAGGAGACACAACCTATTCTCCCAACGATAATGATAAGCAAACAAATGGTTTAATTATATATACACAAGGAAACATGTACCGACAAGAACTCCAGTGATGCTTTATCCGGAAGAAAAACTAGGTTCGGCGTTTGGAATACAAATCAAAGAATGTAGTCAGAATGCTGATCATACACCATGAACGGATGTGTCGCTACGATCGATCATGGCAACCATTTTCTTGATCGAATTTTATATATTTGCGAGGAGGAATCTTCTGTGACGATTATGTAAGTATCGTTTGTCTGACATACGTAGGCGGAGACAAAAATCCAATTAGACAAAATATAATGGTATCCCTTGCTTTTCTACAAATTTGGAACAAGATGATTCTCGCTGTATTCGTGGCCAGTAGCCCAATCTGTCAAGATAGGCAGATGGATAGGTTTAATCAGGGCAAATGTGAAACATAATTGTACATAACATAACATGGCGGTATATAAACAAATGTGAAGCAGATGAAATAACAATGAGAATCTATACTGATACTCGGATAATCTAGATTACTTTGTATATAACCAGATACAGTCGATCGAATCGAGGAGGCATGTCGTTTGCACACGAAGTAAAGTAAACATTCATTATTTCTTAATCCCAAACAATATATTCTGGCAATGTATCCACATACATAGCGCCGAGCGATACCTTGTAGTATGGTATCCATGCACCAAAGTTGAAAATATTCCGTTAAGTCTTTCTAATTTTATTGTCCGGACACAAAATTCTAGCTGGCCACCAGGTGGCACCAACTGTTGTTGTGTGTGGACAGAAAGCGATCCCAGATGACATCTTGTGGTGTGAAATCCGCATACGTAAAAAGGGGGGAAAACGTTCTATCATTCTAATTTGGGTGTGTGTGGACGGAACGGTAAACGAAACAAAATCTTGTTGTAATATATCGACGTACCGAATTTGCCAAAAATCCATACTGCCGCTTTATTGTTTTTTTTTCATGGAAACGGAATTTTAATGTGACCCAGGTAGCGCAACCTGTGTTCGTATGCGGATGGAATGCGATACCAGGCGACGCCGTATGGCATGACACATACACTCCTCAAATATGGAACGAATCTGCCAATTCTTTCTAATTTTATTGTCAGTGAATAAATTTCTTTTCCCCCAAAAGACGCCACCACGCAGATGACGTTTGTGGACGGAATGCAATCCCAAGTGTCACAGAATATTGATATAGAAATAAAATTTCAGGGGCCGGCACCTATGGGGTTATCGAACGGGATAAAAATCCCAAACGATATGTTGTGAAAAGACGTCCTCATACCAAATTCAAAGGAATCCGTTCAGTAGTTCTGACGTTACTGCTGCCCAGAAGCAAACTTTAAAGACGGCGGAACATGACCATATGGACGAAAGCAATCTATAATCAATCTTCTGGAATGATATCCACGTACAAAATTTAGTAAGAATCCGTCGGGTCATCCTAATTTTATTGTCAAGAAACAAGATGTTAAGTTGATCCGCAGATGCATCTTATGGCTTGTTAGCAATTTGGGAATGAATTAAGCTTTTTTATACAGTGGGAAAACTAAATTGTGGCGGTATACTGAGAAGATCGAACTCCAAACATTCTTATCTCAGCTGGTCAGCAATTTTAAAGTCTAAAAGGCCACTATTACTGCCTCAGTGAAAGTTGATTCATATACAAGAAAAATGTATATATGTGACCTTACATAATCAACCAGATTTGGGGAAATCACTATGATCTTATTGTCGTAAACAAAATTTTGGGGGTAGAATGAGATCAAACATAAAATATTCACATCGGACTAAGATATATCTACCGATCGGTGTTATCATGTGGTATTACCGTCTGCAAGGTAGCCTTGGTGGGACTTCCCTTATATGCGTTGAAATTTTTACCTGTATATGGCGAGATTCTGCTGGTGGACGTTTCGTCCCCGAGGCCCGCCCCTGTACAGACCTTTGGGTCTTTGATATATGTTGGCATTGTGGGAAGTTGATGCTGGGTCGACATCGGGCCTTACAGACTAGTCTTTTGTGTTAAATGCCGTCATTTTTACCTGACGACGATACAGCTCACCAATCCGCAGTGTACGAGTTATCACAGCGGCACAGCTCACCAGTTACCAATATACAAGTTGTCAGAGCATTTCCATCATAGCTCTCTAGATTTGTATCTAATACCGCTTATGCCGGTGCTTGGGGCCGTGTGGTCATGTCATCTAAGTTGCCACATGAACAGGTACAATAAAAGCGTACCTGAGATACAACACATATCACGAATCGTTAGATTCAGGGTATGTGCTTTAGTATAGGTTAACCAGAAGACTATACTGTGAAGTCATGTGGCTCTGTCAGTATGTCGGCACCTCTTCCCACTTCCCTTATATGCGTTGTAACTTTATCTATACTGCGTGTGAACAAGGCCCCGACCTCAAGCAATTCATCAGCTGTAGTGGTTGGAAAATACTGGACTGCGCATATTTGCCGGGGTCGTTCATCACAAACAATAAAATAATTCGATATTATATGATCTTATCTTTATATACAGCCCTTACTTATATGAAATTGTCCAGATTTAGCTTCACAGAAGGCCGAAACTCAGAACGGGTCTACGGAAATCAGCAGCTTTTGTGGAGCGTAATCTGCACGCAGAGCCGTTTCGAGTGATTCAAAGCACCCTGAGCTTCGGTCTGCCATGAAGGAAAAACTGAACAGTTTCTGATAAGCATAGGCTTAATCTAAACGCACGAACATACAGAATCAAATTATTTTATTGTTTGTGACTAACGGCTTCAGAAAATATGAACCCAGGAACTACGACTACTAAAATATGAGCCCAGGAACTACTAGTTCCCCGGGAACTACGACTGCGCAATGGCTTCGCCTCGGGGACTTGTTTGCAGTATAGAAAAAAGCCCCACTGGAGCGGTCAAGATTGCTGAAACGATTATCCGATTAACCGCATACGGTTCGGTTCGCTGTTGTCAACAGTTGTAGTACCAGTAACCGGTTAGTCAAGACGCCCCTCCAACATATACACATACCAAATTAAGAAAGAGTCCATCGAGTCATTCTAATTTTGTTGTTGTTAGCAATTTCGGAATGAATTAAGAATTTCTGATCTTACAGTCGGAAAACTAAATTTTGAGGGAATAATGCGATGGTCGAACTTCAAACATTGATATTTCAGCAGGTCAATAGCTTTAAAATCTGTAAGGCCACTAGTACTGTCTCTATGAAAGTCCATCCATCTATCGGAACAATGTATACATGTACATGTGCAACTGATCCCGCTAAATTCCTCATATGACTAACCATATATATTACATAAATACATATTAAATCATTCTGATCTTATTGTCTGAAAACAAAAGTTTGGGTGTAAAATGAGATCAAACTTAAAATATTCATATCGGATTAAGATACATCCGCCGATCGGTGTTATCAGTGGTATTACACTCGACAAGGCCAAGAGTGTTGAAAAGATTATCCGATTAACCACATACGGTCCGGTTTGCTTTAGTCACCGGTTATAGAATCTATAACCGTTTATTCGAGACGCCCCCTCAAGCAGAGTTCACGTTAAACTAGGTCAGCTGAAAGCGTGTGAAGGTACTCCCATCTAGCTGGCCTCAGACCATTAATGTTAACGTGATTGCATCTCATCCATTCCCTAGTTAAGTCTAGACTTTCATTTTTTTGGCAAGAAGTTGCTTTAGTTCAAGTGCTATAGCCTGACATATCTTGACAGGTGTTGCCCATCTCGATTTTGAGTTATGCGAGCTCGTAAAAATGACGTCATGCTTTTGGCCTTTATCTTTGCTTTGAGAAAGCGGAGCACAGGAACCCCAGAACTTCTTGTGGGTTTTGCTTGGGGAAGGGTACTTCTGTCAATATGGCGGATTGTTTCAACGACCTTGCTTTTGGTGAGGTCCAGCCAATCATCGAGTACTGTAGGTTCAACTTTTTCTCGCTTAGACCAATCAATAACGTACTGTTCCAAAGCAGACAGGACTATCTTCTGGTCGGCCTTCAGATTTATATTTCTCGGCTCTCTATATTTAGGTCCCTTCATCAGGAGTAATCTTAGGTCCTTATCACTCACCACATCAAGGTCACCAGTCACAACATGTTTGCATGGTGTATAGATAAAGTTCGACGATTCACAATCGCAACTATAGCCCCCGACGTGTATAAGTTCCAGTCAAACTCCCTGGCAGCATTAGAGTAATTGAATATTTTCAAAGCGTGACTGAGATACATCATTCTATAGATATCGAATTTACAACGAAAATCTTATGGATTAAGAATAGTTAGTATAGTATTCTTTTTATACCTCATTGTTTGAACACATACGCGAATTTGATAACGGAACGATTATATGCTGTGGCGACTGGAGTCTGGTGCAAAACTTTAATCTCGATACGGATAATTATACAACAAGAAATAACATTAAATGAAGGCTCAAGGTGCTCGACTATAAACATGAACTAGGTCTCAATGATATCTGGAGAGACGAAAATCCACAGAAAAGAAGATTTACATGGAGGAAAATGACAAAAACTGGAATCAAGCAGAGTCGACTTGATTATTTTTTAATTTCTGACGACATTTCGGCAATGCGCACAACATCTGACATACATGTAGGTATAGCATATAAGTCAGATCATTCATTCATAACCTTAAAGTGCTGTTTTAAACTTTCTGACCGGGGTCGTGGACTCTGGAAATTCAATGCTGCTCTGTTAAAAGACCTCCAGTATATACAACAAGTAAGGGACACGATACAAGACACGGTTAACCAATGCTATATAGATGGTGATCGGAATGACGCTGCATGTGTGTCTCTTAGTTTGGACGATCAGGCGTTCTTTGAGTTTCTTAAAAACAGGATAAGAAGCCTGACAATCCCATATTCGATAGCCAAGAAAAAAACCGATACCAAGAAGGAAAATGACTTGGAAGAGGACATTTTGGAGCTAGAAAAAGAAATATCACAGGGTTTAAGTGGGTATGTTGATATCAAGAAAAAATTAGAAAATAAAACTCAAGCAAATGAGGTACTTGAAAATCGAAAGTATGATTGCGAGATCGAAAGTAAAGTGGTACGAACATGGCGAGAAAAGCTCAAAGTATTTTTGTGATCTAGAAAAAAGGAATTTCATAGTCAAAACTCTTACCGAGACTGAAAAGTCTGATGGTACAATTACAACGGACCAGTCACATATTGTAAGCGAAATGAAACATTTCTATCAAACCCTATATAAAAAAATTAAAGTTTGAATGATGAGAATGAGGTTTTTTTCCTCAATCATAATATGAAACTTAGCGAAGGCGAACGAGCGTCGTGTGAAAATGGTATTAGTTTAGTAGAATGCGAAGAAGCGTTACAAAATATGAAAAACGGCAAACACCAGGGTCAGATGGTCTTCCAAGCGAATTCTACAAGTTCTTCTGGAAAGAGATTGGGCCCTTTCTGCTTCGTTCCGCTAACTACGCTTTCGCTACACAATCCTTATCAACATTTCAACAACAACAACTTGCCTACCAAAAGATGGAAAAGATAGAAAGCATCTTAAAAACTGGAGGCCTATATCGTTACTAAACGTGGACTATAAAATAATTTTCAGCTGCATCGCCAACAAAATTAGAAATGTTCTACCTTCGATCATCAGCGACACACAGAAAGGTTTTATGAAGGGGCGTTACATAGGGAAAGTAACAAAATTAATATCTGACCTAATGGCCTATGCAGACGACAACGCAATTCCGGGCTTACTATTTCTCATCGATTTTGAAAAAGAGCATTTGATTCAGTTTCTTGGCAATTCATGGAAAAATCACTGGTTTCATTCAACTTTGGAAATAATCTAATTCGATGGATTAAGTTATTACAAAATAAATCTAAAAGCGCTGTAATAAATAACGGATTCCTGTCGGATATTTTTGAATTAGGAAAAGGATGCAGACAGGGTGATCCTATCTCTCCATATTTGTTCATAATCGTAGCCGAAGTCTTGTCCATTGCTGTAAAAGGGGATGACAATATAAAAGGTATAAAAATAGAAGACTCAGAAATAAAAATTCAGCAATATGCTGATGACACTACCCTTCTCCTAAATGGCTCTAGGAGCTCTTTGGCGGCAGCGATGGGTATCTTGGATAAGTTTTCAAGCTGTTCAGGAATCCGTTTCAAGTCCCGGGCTGTTTGGTTTGGCAGTGCAAAGGGAAATACAATAAAATTATGTCCTCATTACCGGATTAACTGGGATCCAGGTGGATTCAAACTATTAGGGGTATGGTTCTTTGAAAATCTTGAAAAGCAAATGCAGGAAAATTTCGCAGAAAAAAAGACCAAAATTCAAAAACTGTTAGGAATCTGGTCTAAACGCGACATATCCCCGCTGAGAAAAATAACGGTTATCAAAGTCTTCGTCCTTCCGCTACTCACTCATCTATTCTCCATCCTGCCTAACCCACCTGCAGCATTCTTTAATGATTTTAACACCATTCTATATAAATTTTTATGGGACGGGGGTCCAGACAGAGTAAAACAGAAAACTCTGATATGCGATGTAGAGGAGGGAGGACTAAATATGATCGATCTGTATACATTTTCTAATTATCTAAGGTAAAGTGGGTAAAAAATATGACAAGTAACTCTTCTGCCTATCGAGTCATGGTGGAGAAAATTTTAGAACCAACGGGAGAGGATATCTGGAGTTTAGGCCCTGATGGGTTACAGGAACTTATTAGGCATGTAAATAATCCATTTTGGAGCGATGTGTTATCAGCTTGGAGGGATTTAGTCAAACAGGAAAGGTTACCAGACACAGACGAATTGCTATATGATTTTAGTCCGTTTTCGGAATGGAAAACAATCGCCCAGTGGCGTACAAAAGGTGCGTACCAATTAACCGACCTAGTTGGAGAGTACGGTTTGTTTTTAACTTTTGATCAATTCAGACAAAAATTTGATGTTGCAAAGAAAGATTTTATTTTATATTATGCCATTATTCACAACATTTCCGCCGAAACGAAAACGAGGCTAAACAGATTGGCGGGGGTAAACTACAACAGCCGGATGGTATGTTAAATAAGATTACTAACCAAAAATCCTTAAAATTTATCTATAAGCATTTATTGACAAATATAAAAGTGAAACCAGTTGATACAGAAAATAAATGGATTTTGGAGCTGGGCTTAAATCACCAAGACTGGACCAAAGTATACAGAAACGCATTCGATGTTACCCCACAGTCTAGTTTGCAATTTTTCCAATTCCAAATAACACATAGGATTATTGTTACGAATCAAAAGTTAATGCGTTGGGGTAAAGTGGAATCCGATAAATGCAGTTTTTGTGGCCAAGAAACGGAAACAATAATTCATTTGTTCTGGTTCTGTTGTCATAGCCAGGAACTGTGGCAACAGTTTGAAAACTGGCTCCAGATACTCAATATATTTCCCTCTGCATTGTCAATCCAACAGGTCATTCTTAGTACACCGACGGATGGTGTCCTGTTGAAACATCTTATATTGCTGGTAAAGAAACATATATACAATTGTAGATTCTGGAGGACTCTTCCTGCCTTCGATAGAGCGAAACAATATATATACAAAGTGAGAGATATTGAGAAAAGTTTGTCAAGTAGTGATGAATTAGAAAAGGGCTTCGTTAAGAAATGGAGCCCCCTGGCAAACATCTTTGTTTAATTTTATGTATGCATGTCAGTAAACATGGATGGTGGTAAAACAACAACAACAGGAAAACGCACCGTGAATAGAAGTAACATAAAACGGTTTCTTGTACCGTTATAGAAAGAGTATTTCGCACTATATATTACCTCTGATAGTGAATTTCCCGCAGGATCCACCATTTTTCGGAATACAAATATATTTGCTCTTCTATAATTATCTGAAGGACTGACTAATCTGAAGGCTATATTATGAGTCACTTCAACCTCTTCTATCCTCTTGGACTTTTTGTCCGGGAGGATGGAGAAGGGTCGGAGGTGGCAATCGTTTTCGTACAAATTCTTGTTATTGGCTTTAACCAAGTAAAGGGAGAATTTAAAAAACCCTCTCTATGGACTTTCGTCCTTTTTCGGCCAAAGAGTGGGGAAAACATTTTATGAAAAAAAATATACAATAATAAAACCTCCATAGTCAAAATCTCATTCAGCCGAAGTGAACAAATGACCTGGTTGTGGATCACTGTGGGTATGCTTCACAAGGTTAATTTTTCTTCTTTCTTACTTGTAGATACGAATCAAACAGTATTCTCGATAATACTGGCGAGCCATCATGATGCTCAGGAATGTTTGTCAGTAGTTGAGATTGACCTACATACAGGAATAATGCCACCACCTCAGGAATGTTTGTCAGTAGTTGAGATTGACCTACATACAGGAATAATGCCACCACCTCAGGAAATGATTGATTCATAGACAGGAATAATGGCCCCCGTCGGCAATGAATACCTGACATAGGAATGATGGTCCGATTCACAAAGATTATTGTCTGGTACATAGGGATTATGTCTTATACTCCACTCTCCCGAAGCGATAGTTAGGCGCCAAATAATTAATGTCGGACACCTGAATTCTGATGCGCCATACACGATTAGTCTCCTATAATAAATTGCTTCTATCTTTATTTCATTGTTTGACTCAAGCGAGCTCAAAACGAGCTTGAAACGCAACAGGAAAAATTCCAGTAAAAGTTACATGTGTATTTCTTCAAGCAGAATAATGGTTAGTGCGGCAATCTGACCGAAGCGAGGTTTTCTTGTCAAGCCATGTTGGAAATAAAAATGACGTACCGGATTTTAAATGTACAGTGCAATTTTAGCATCCTATACAAACACTGCACAAGGGTGTTATCTGGTTAATGTTCTGGAGATGGACCGTGACTCATGATCGATAAGTTAATGCAGACGTGATTCTGGTAGATGTTGGTGTATTTTTCCTTTCCGGTATCGCGTGTAGAGCGTATGGTGTTGACCTCGGTGACTGATGCGCCGTTTGCAGATATGGTATTTCGGTCAGTTCTGGTAGGTTGGCTAGCATTTGAGCATTCAAGTCAACAACAAAAAAATGGTGGGGGACTATCATTCCTGAGGGAGCCATTATTCCTGTTTGCCAATCAATCTCAACTGGTGACGGACAAGCATTCCCCTTGGAGGACCATCCTTCATATTTGTCGGCAATCACTCGCGGGAGTGGGGATCGTTCCTGGGGGTACAATTATTCCTGTATTCTGTTCCATTATTCCTCTGGGCGGACAACCACTCCTGGGTTTCGAATCATCCACTCCAAATTACGGACTATCATTCCAAGGAACGGACAATAATTTCTGGTGGTCCGACCAGCATTCCCAATTTTTATTTCGCATCTTCTCATGTCGTCAGTTTTCATTGCGCTGTTTCTCGTTTCGTTTCGCAAACACAGTAGGCACATATCTGTTCGACTGGGAGTGTTATGTAATCATATATTTTGATCACATAAAATTAATCGTGTCAGATCTTGTATGTCTAGCTAATTCTTCGTCGTTACAATATATTTTAGAGTGTGCCCAGATATGCTGTAGGGCAGACATGGATCCGTGTGTAATGAACGTTACAAAACATGGTAACTTGCCAGAAGCATTTTTTTCCACGAACCTTACATTACTTTCCTCACATTTTTGTACATTGCAATTTATCTAATGACAGAGCAATTTCCGGAGAGATCAGACAGCAGATTTTGTTCTGAAGCCCTGTTCAATAAGTTCGCTACTGAAATCAATATAAGTGTCCTGGTCTCCACTGAAGTTTCTCTCAACAATGCATCAACAATGTCTTACGTCACGGGTTATCAAATATTTCAGACCTTGGAACATTTCGAGATTGATGAACGTGTCTGCAGGTCAATCAAGAATACAATAA
The DNA here is from genome assembly GCA_036873755.1 of Hanleya hanleyi. Lineage (NCBI taxonomy): Eukaryota > Metazoa > Mollusca > Polyplacophora > Lepidopleurida > Hanleyidae > Hanleya > Hanleya hanleyi. Next base: position 57,367 of record JAVTVY010039520.1, on the reverse strand, counting down.
TTAGGTACAGTAAGAACTAAAGTGTAAGATGAAACATCCATATGGTCACAGTTTATCAATCATTCAGTTTTGGTTCTTGTGATGTTTTGTAGAAGTATGCAGTCTGTACATTTGCTTGTGGGGTCATATGAATTCTTTAATCATCACATGGATCAGCCTCGGTTCTTTTGATTTTTTTAGAAATATACGGTCAGCATAGTTGCCTGTGGGGTCATTTGACTTCTGGTCAGTACGTGGTCATCTCCCTTTTTACTTCACCCTTGTTATGTTGAGTTTAATTGGCACATCTCGCATCTCCATCGCCGTCATTATTGAAGGAATGGAATCGAACCAAGTACCAGATTACTCTTGGGGGCAACCAAGTACCAGATTACCCTTGGAGAATTCTATGCTTCTGGGTATAATTTTAGACTTTCCTATCAACACACGGATTATCCGACGACTCTTGGAACGCTCCCGATGTTGTGACCTGTACCTGATCTATCAACAGAATTGTTCCTGGAGACATCTAGGATTTTTTTATCCTACATATTCCTAAGAAACCAAACGTGCACAGTGCTTCAAATACATAGTAACACGTATGTGAAATTCTAATTTCTATCAATAAATGTGGAATGCGTAACCATGATGAATATAGATGGCACGGTGATTTTTTTTCTGGCGGTATAATAATTTTCTCACTGTATATTTTGCTTCTAATAAAAACATTATCCAGCTTCGGAAAAAATGTAAGATTTCCGCTATCAGCTTTTACTGGAATATATTTACTCTTCAAGATGTATCGCTTGGAAAAATATTTCCACAATGTCTCGTAGCAAAATGATTCACTGCGAATACCCATTGGTAGGACACAAAAAAAAATAGTTGTTTTTGATTTTGGTTTTCTCTTTATGCTCGTCAACATCAGAGGGACCACCATATGATAATTACATTTCGAATAGTGGCTGTTCTTCACATCACTGCGGGGGTTGATTTGAGAATTGAGAGCAAAATGGTGTTATATCGATAAAAAAAACGTTACGTAATAGGAAAACAAACAAAAAATTATTAATAATGTGATTTATCCCCTATCTCGCAAAATTAACAACAGATAATTATTTTGTTGAATGATTATGTTTTGATAATTTGAACAAATAATTTCATCGTAGCATCTTCTGATAAATGAAATAACAAGTACGTGTGTTTCGGAGAAGCTGAATTAATCCGTGCGCTATTTGCAAGAACTTCACAGGCAACCGCCACCAAATGATTGAATACTGCTGTAAGCCGTTGCATTAGTCCAAACAAACAGTAGCGCGATATGTGATATATCTTGCAAGACAATGTCATACTCCATACCGGGTACTCGGCGGTTTCAAACTCAATGTCGGGACTGACGTCTATATTTACAACTTGATCAATCATCTCGTGGATATTGATTATAAGACATGGACTATAGTTATTTTTCATACTTTCCATTATCTCACAGTCCAGCGCTCTAATAATGATTGATATCTGGCCATAGAGATGAGGTGTGGGGGTAAACGTCCAATATTTGAAAATTTCTCGCGATGGAGTGTGTTCAAGCTGATGGCTGCCGCTTCATCTCACACGACACCAATGTCTGGATCCTCGGACGACCAGATTGTGCTAAGAAGTATTGATAAATAGACAGTGTGAGTAAGTAAGATTTAGAAATCGGGTTCCAAACACTATTAGGGTTAGTGATCGCTTGTGATTAAGGAGTTGTATATCATGTAATTCGGCGTTTGTTGATTTTGTCGAATTTCAATAGTCGTCTGGAACCACAATGTTTGCCGAGAATTGTATAGAGTACCTAGTATAAAGTGGAGTGGATTACTCAATCAGGTGTACACACACACGCGATATACAGGAACCTTATCTGTGTAAATAGATATAAGTAGTAGATCTATAAAAAAAACTACTTTGGAAGACGTTCACAAGCGTGCCTTTTCTCTCTCTGTGGTGAATAGGTGGACAAATCTACCTTAGGTATGGTGATTCTTACATAAAAACAATCTAGTTAAAGTGAAACTGCGGAACGTTCGTGCACTGAATATAAAGCGCATGAAGTTCCGAACTATAGTATAATAATACGTACTGCGTTCTAGCTTCAAAAGATGTCTTATGAACAATCATACATTTTGCGAGATAGAACTATGAAAGAAAAAAGACGAAAATATTAGAACTTCCTGACGATAATCCTGATTCTCGTAACGCAATTATACCCTTATCAATATTTTCACCTCACAAAAGACGTAAGACTACCCCAGAAGCTGGTACAGTGGAGTCTGCACGAAGCGGTGGACGATGGATTCTAGAATACCGTCTGGTCCTGAAAGCAATCATTTCCACAAACCGTACGGTACTTTCAACAGTTTTTGTTGGTTGCTATTGTTCTAATGACAGGGTAATTAGTGGAAGATAAGGCAACCGTATGCTCGTTCAAAGTCATGTTGAATCATTTCGCAACTGAAATCAATAAAATGTCCTTGTATCCACCGAAGGTTCCACGATGGTGTAGTCATTGCTAATATTCCTAACATAACCACAAATAGAAATGACGGACACCGCACATGCGGTTGTGTCTCTCTCCCGACTGGCTGTGAGCCAAGATTATCTCATTTGAAGATTTTCTCTTGTAATAAAAATATGACACCCCAAACACAAAATACATTTTCACACAATATATTAAAATTGATTTTGGTTTGAGGTGACATACTTTAGATTTTATAATCTACGGCAAAAGCACTGTGAAAAATGGGAAACGTATAACTCGTGAAAAGTATAGATAACAGAACATGAATATTGAGAAAATTCTCGAAATTTGTCATCAACAGCCACATGATTGCAGCTGTATGACGGACAAACACATATCCACAATTTGTCTTTGAGACTACTTACACTTTCGATTCGGGTTAGTTTTTCTCTCAATTAATATGTAGTTCCTTCATTCGTCAGTATATTCTAAATTACCAAAAATATACGTTGTGAGGGGCCTTTTCGATTGCAAACTTTGACCATCGTTATATGTGATGAAAGTATCAGAAAAGGAGTTGAATGTTGAACATGTACATATTCTCTGAAAACTTTTGACTAAACCCCGAAACTCCAAGCATATATTATTTCCATATTCGGCCATTGATTCGAACATATAGTATATATTAAAAGTCATTTGGTGACATGTTTTATATCGTCCCTCCTACAAGTAGTAAACATCCTACTGGCTTGCCGGAAATCTTTTTTTCTTGCATGACAAATGTAACCTCGCGACAGGTATCCAATACCATCAATACCCTCGAAAGTAAGCGAAATAGCTCAATTAGTTCGTATTCCCTTACTTCAGAGACAATGAGATGTTGAATACATCTATTTGTCTCATACCTGATGAGATAATGAGATATAGAACATGAATCTTGCAAGACAAGCCTGTCTTACACCTACTGGAATATTCGATGCCTGGCATTGTCAGACACGTGACACGCTCTTTCGATGATCGACTCGATGTATGGGTGACCTTAACTAATGTCGCCTACATGTGACTTTCATCATGTATTGTTCATTTCATGATGCTGAACAAGACATGGATTTTAGATATTAGGTGCCTGCACAACTTCCATACAGTAAAGGTCATTTTATCGTGTGTTTACTTATCCTCCGTTAAAGTTGATGGATGTTTCCCAGTAAGACTCATATACGACACCTCCGAATTCTCAGTTGAAGTACGACTCATAACTTTCAAGGATGCTGGGGACGGATGATTCAGTTTGAGAAATACATATTGATATTCGTACGTTGGCCCATAGGAGACATCGACCTTTTTGTAGTGTTTTCCAGATTGTTTATTGCTTTTTCTGATTTTGAAAAAGTATGAAGAAAACATTCTGTGGTAAACTATAAACTTTTTGTAGAAACTAGGTGAAAAAAATATAGAATACTCTATAAAGTCAATGTCCCCAAAAGGACACGGTTCACTCTGGTATTATTTGCACCCAGCTCTCATTAATTACTATTGAATATAATATGCAGAAGAATAATCTTTCCAACTAAAAGCGGACAACCTCTTATGACAACGATTGTGCTTTTAAAATGAAAAATCTTCTATGTATTTGGCAGTAGTCATCTTGAATCAAACGCGGACCGAATGTGTTTACTAAAAGGAAACAGTCGTTTTGAAATATTGAGGACATATTCGAGATATTTCTATAGAATTCACATTGGAAACATAACCTCTTCAAGAAACGATAATTATAAGTAAATAAACGAGTAATGATAAGTAAACATGGAAACATGTTCCGGAAAATATGCAATGTGGTTTGATTTGTGGAGAAAGGACGCTGCGGATAAAAGAAATGGCCATATCATGTTGTAGAGTAGAGGACGTTCATTTCCATGGGCTGTAACATGGTGAATGTAGAATTTTTCACAACAAGCTGAATGTTCTAGCAAGTGTCCAATACCACACAATAGGATGAAAATAAACAAAAGACTGCTATCTGAAAAAAGAAAGCTATTTATGCGTATTACTGGCGGTTCCATAGATGGGTAGACATGGCCAAAAAGTTGGCATTTTAGATTCAGTGGTCGGAGAGCGCAATGTGCTCAGGGGGTTGAAGATTATGCTTGTGGCACCCCTTAAAATTCATCCGGATTGACTTTCAACAAGAAGACAAGCGTGTAAAAGCTTTATAGATAAACCTCCAGGAATATTCGCCACCGTGATTCCCCATTCTCAGCCCCTCCTGGATTTACGGCTGGAAAGGCTCAATTTATCTGTTATACCGCTACCATTTTCTAAAAAAGCATGATGACCATTTTTTATGATATATTCAACGAGAACTATACGTGTTTAATATTACATAGCAAAAAGGGGAAGATTTGACACGAGGAAGTTTGTTTTAATGAGATTCAAGCAAAATAAAAGTAAAATTTGCCTATCAATTCAGTGTTATGGCTATTCAATGATACACATAAACATGGCTGCCTCCTCATTTTTGTTCATTTATTATCTTCTATTAACCCTACCTGGCCTGGGGAGGGGGGCGAAATGTTCATTTATTATCTTCTATTAACCCTACCTGGCCTGGGGAGGGGGGCGAAATGGCCCCCGTCGCCCCCCCCCCCCAACTGTCTGCGCTGTCTCCGGAACGGCAGAAAATGGAGTGATGAAAAGCCTTGACTTTATAGTTTATCATATTGGGGTCATTTTGAGCCCATTTGCATACCCCCCCCCGAGCAGAGGATCATGGATAAATTCAAGATGGCGGCCACGTGGGGTATCAGAAAAGTGATGTTTTTGTCATATTTCTTCAAAATTTCTGCTTTTCCGAGATAAAAAGTGGGCAAAAACTATTTGATTTCACATCACATTAATATTTACTAATTTATCATGCAGTTTTTGCGGAGAAATTGCATAAATAAAAAATTCGAAAAATCCGACCGAAAAATCGACCAAAAATGCCGTTTTCCAAAAAGACGTCACTGTGACGTCATCAAAACGGTCATCTTGGATTTTTTTACACTGGTAGAGCTTGACCCAAGGGTATAGTGTAGTAGGTTTCAGCCCCCTAGCTCAAGAGGTAAGAAAAATAATTAGGGAGGTGGGGCCATTTCGGTCCCCCCCCCAAGGCCAGGACAGGCCCCAAAAAGCCCAAGCCAGGTAGGGTTAACCTGATGAACAAATACTGAAATTTAAAAGAAATCAACCTCTAGAAATGAACATCCTCTACTTCCTTCACAAACGATTACTTTTTTATGATATATTCAACGAGAACTATACGTGTTTAATATTACATAGCAAAAAGGGGAAGATTTGACACGAGGAAGTTTGTTTTAATGAGATTCAAGCAAAATAAAAGTAAAATTTGCCTATCAATTCAGTGTTATGGCTATTCAATGATACACATAAACATGGCTGCCTCCTCATTTTTGTTCATTTATTATCTTCTATTAACCCTACCTGGCCTGGGGAGGGGGGCGAAATGGCCCCCGTCGCCCCCCCCCCCCAACTGTCTGCGCTGTCTCCGGAACGGCAGAAAATGGAGTGATGAAAAGCCTTGACTTTATAGTTTATCATATTGGGGTCATTTTGAGCCCATTTGCATACCCCCCCCCCCCGAGCAGAGGATCATGGATAAATTCAAGATGGCGGCCACGTGGGGTATCAGAAAAGTGATGTTTTTGTCATATTTCTTCAAAATTTCTGCTTTTCCGAGATAAAAAGTGGGCAAAAACTATTTGATTTCACATCACATTAATATTTACTAATTTATCATGCAGTTTTTGCGGAGATATTGCATAAATAAAAAATTCGAAAAATCCGACCGAAAAATCGACCAAAAATGCCGTTTTCCAAAATGACGTCACTGTGACGTCATCAAAACGGTCATCTTGGATTTTTTTACACTGGTAGAGCTTGACCCAAGGGTATAGTGTAGTAGGTTTCAGCCCCCTAGCTCAAGAGGTAAGAAAAATAATTAGGGAGGTGGGGCCATTTCGGTTCCCCCCCCCCCCCAGGCCAGGACAGGCCCCAAAAAGCCCAAGCCAGGTAGGGTTAACCTGATGAACAAATACTGAAATTTAAAAGAAATCAACCTCTAGAAATGAACATCCTCTACTTCCTTCACAAACGATTACTTAACCGTAAAGTGATAAAAAACGTAGAGTACTGTTCGTATTAAAAAAAATACACCTTTCACATATCTCATTGAAAAAATTATGTTTATCACGGCTCACGAGAATATATCAAATCACGTCTCACATAAATATAAAAACTTCTTTCTCATTGGATGTACAGAAACTGAAACAAATTACAGGCCAACCTATAACCACTCTTTCAGGGATGCTATAAACAAGACCGAATTCCTGACATCAAATCAGAATTTCTGACAATTCTTGACATCAAATCAGAATTTCTGACAATTATATATAAGTTTATAAAAACGTATTGGCAATCATTTCCCAGAGTTGGACTGTACATGTATCTGTGATACAGCATCGCATTGCGGGATCTTAGTCGTCCAAACAAACGATCGAGATTTTCTTTGATCACGTTAAAAATCGGATTTACACTCAAGCTCTCTATTATTAATCAAGACTATATTGATCTATCGTTTGCTGTGGAGACGATTACCATATTGGGATTTGAAAGAACGTAGCTTTTTTTCAAATGAAAATACCACTAGCAAGCTTAAAGTGTTCAAGGTAAATCCTCCACGCTTACTCGAATATCAGGCATGAATCATTAGAACGGCTCCATATTGACAGGGGTTAATGGTGAGTATGAATAATAACTATAATCCTGGTCTATAAAAGCATCAGTGAACTGAAGGATCGATGTACATGTACAAGCTGTTAAGATACGCATAGCGTCCATTAAATATCACCAACTGCACGCTGGGCAAAATAATTATAATTATTGCTGTCTGTCTGTCTCACATTACAAGGGAACGGGATTTTCGGCAATATATCAGAGCTTATTTTCCCGAGAACAGTGAATTTCCTCACAGAATTGTGCATTTTTATTCTTAAACTTAAGAGTGGCGGATTTGGATGGATAGAGAGTTAACCAACATGGTTACACTATATGATGCCCCTGATTGTTGTGCGATTTCGTATTCACCTTTAAATTCCTTAATTAACATAACCAATCATCCGATATAGTAATGTGAAAATTACAGTATACAATAAATCAATAAGAAACACTAATTGGATTTTGAAGTGACCGGTGACTATTATAAAGTTGGTTATTATTATGGCACGTATTCTCACATGGCCAGGCCTTTATAGCTATGATTAAACGAGAGATCCTGAAGGATCTTGGCGCCCACCATTGTCCGATAATTGTAAGCTAATGACAAGAGGATCTTTTTGTCCATTGTTACTAAGACGATCGAGTTGAGATTTTGTTTACAGAATTTCGAATCTGATCGAAAAAGGGACACTGGAAAACACCAAGATATAATCTTTCTAAGTTTCAGGAGTTTCAAGATTTCTAGAAACTGTACTTATGTCGGTTGTTATAGTACAAGAAAAATGAGCAAAGTTAGTCTGAAAGTGGATGTACATGTACGGAGGATCCTTCGTCTTCGTTTTGTAGTATTTTTATTTTATTTTATTTTTTTGCACGTGTCATCATTGGGTACTGGAAGCGAAGAAAAATCTCTTTGACACTTTGGCATACTTAAGATTTTATAATTAGGAACGAATGCTAATTCTGTTCTGTTTACTGGACTAGTTTGAGATATCTCTTTTAAGATACCATGCTCGAAATAGTACCATGGTACAATACTTATGGTGAAGGGATCCGGTCCGCGCAGTAATGTTGAAACTTCAAATTTGAAAGTGCCTGAATCCTGATTATCTCCCTTGGATTGAAACATGCAGTAGTCTACAGTTGTCGAGTTGTGATGTTGAGTCACAAGAGTGATGTCCCTTCATGTAGCCGACCCGCCGGCAGACGAAAGGGTGGAGCAGTTCACTTGCTACTGCATGGACTAAAGAAAACTGATTTAAAATTTGAAGAAATACATTTTAATTCCGAATTATTTGAACTCCTTGATTATGGAAGGTGAAGATATGGATATTCTCTATAGTCAATATATAGAATATGCCCCACCGTTTGATCCGCCGACTCTTGTGATGCAACGTCACAATTCGGGAATATCGTATTAATTGGATTTTCGAATCGGACCAAAAAAGATATCTTGCACAACTAGGCCCCATGTGGGGCCTGTGTACCAAATTTGAGGAAGATCCATGCAGTACTTCTTGAGAAATCACGATAACAAAGTTTCATTGGGAAATCCAAGATGGGCACCTGGTGGCCATATTGGATTTTCGAATCGGACCAGAAAAGGTATCTTGCACAACTAGACCCCAAGGGGAACCTGTGTACCAAATTTGAGAAAGATCCATGCAGTAGTTCCTGAGAAATTGCGATAACAAAGTTTCATGGGGAAATCCAAGATGGCCGCCTGGTGGCCATATTGGATTTTCGAATCGGACCAGAAAAGGTATCTTGCAAAACTAGACCCTAAGGAGAATCTGTGTACCAAATTTGAGAAAGATCCATGCAGTACTGAGAAATGACGATAACTAAGTTTCATGGGGAAATACAAGATGGCTGCCTGGTGGCCATATTGGATTTTCGAATCGGACCAGAAAAGGTATCTTGCTCAACTAGACCCCATGTGGGACCTGTGTACCAAATTTGAGAAAGATCCATGCAGTAGTTCCTGAGAAAACGTGATAACAAGGTTTCATGGGGAAATCCAAGATGGCTGCCTGGTGGCCATATTGGATTTTCGAATCGGACCAGAAAAGGTATCTTGCTCAACTAGACCCCATGTGGGAGCTGTGTACCAAATTTGAGAAAGATCCATGCAGTAGTTGAGAAAACGCGATAACAAGGTTTCATGGCCAAATCCAAGATGGCTGCTTGGTGGCCATATTGGATTTTGGAATCGGACCAGAAAAGATACCTTGCACAACTAGACCCTAAGGAGAATCTGTGTACCAAATTTGAGAAAGATCCATGCAGTAGTTCCTGAGAAATCGCGATAACAAGTTTTCATGGGGAAATCCAAGATGGCCGCCTTGTGACCATATTGGATTTTCGATTCGGACCGAAAAAGGTATCTTGCAAAACTAGACCCTAAGGAGAATCTGTGTACCAAATTTGAGAAAGATCCATGCAGTACTGAGAAATGACGATAACTAAGTTTCATGGGGAAATACAAGATGGCTGCCTGGTGGCCATATTGGATTTTCGAATCGGACCAGAAAGGGTATCTTGCTCAACTAGACCCCATGTGGGACCTGTGTACCAAATTTGAGAAAGATCCATGCAGTAGTTCCTGAGAAAACGTGATAACAAGGTTTCATAGGGAAATCCAAGATGGCTGCCTGGTGGCCATATTGGATTTTCGAATCGGACCAGAAAAGGTATCGTGCTCAACTAGACCCCATGTGGGAGCTGTGTATCAAATTTGAGAAAGATCCATGCAGTAGTTCCTGAGAAAACGCGATAACAAGGTTTCATGGCCAAATCCAAGATGGCTGCTTGGTGGCCATATTGGATTTTCGAATCGGATCAGAAAAGGTTTCTTGCACAACTAGACCCCAAGGGGAACCTGTGTACCAAATTTGAAAAAGATCCATGCAGCAGTTCCTGAGAAATCACGGTAACAAGGTTTCATGGGGAAATCCAAGATGGCTGCCTGGTGGCCATATTGGATTTTCGAATCGGACCAGAAAAGGTATCTTGCTCAACTAGACCCCATGTGGGACCTGTGTACCAAATTTGAGAAAGATCCATGCAGTAGTTCCTGAGAAAACGCGATAACAAGGTTTCATGGGGAAATCCAAGATGGCTGCCTGGTGGCCATATTGGATTTTCGAATCGGACCAGAAAAGGTTTCTTGCACAACTAGACCCCAAGGGGAACCTGTGTACCAAATTTGAAAAAGATCCATTCAGTAGTTCCTGAGGAATCGCGGTAACAAGTTTTCATGGGGAAATCCAAGATGGCTGCCTGGTGGCCATATTGGATTTTCGAATCGGACCAGAAAAGGTTTCTTGCACAACTAGACCCCAAGGGGAACCTGTGTACCAAATTTGAAAAAAATCCATGCCGTAGTTCCTGAGAAATCGCGGTAACAAGGTTTCATGGGGAAATCCAAGATGGCTGCCTGGTGGCCATATTGGATTTTCGAATCGGACCAGAAAAGGTTTCTTGCACAACTAGACCCCAAGGGGAACCTGTGTACCAAATTTGAAAAAGATCCATGCAGTAGTTCCTGAGAAATCGCGGTAACAAGAATTGTTTACGGACGGACTGACAGACGACGGACTGACGACGGACGGACGACGGACCACGGACGAAAAGTGATTTGAACAGCCCACCATCTGGTGATGGTGGGCTAAAAAACAGGGTGATCCATTCCACTCCTTTCTACCTTTTCCTGAGAACAAAGTGTCTCACTCCTATCTCTTTCATGTTAAGTTCCCAATTTAGGGTGTCTCATTTTAAAACAGGGAGTCTCAAAGACACCGTGACTCATGGTTAGTTGAAAGTCTTCCCAGGGGTGGCATTTATTGATATATCTCGGATACTCTACGACCCATCATTGACATATTGACATATCTTTATATGTCCGCCATTTATCTGTCTCTGAGAGTTTGAACATATCTTGAGCATATTGAAGGCTAAGGAACGCCCTGTTAAACATGTTCTAATCTGTCATACGTAATAGTACATCGTGCCTAAAAAACTTTGATATCAGAATAATCGTTATTGTGCAGTCTGTATCCGCGCTAATATGTCGGGATGATGTTTTCACTACAGCTATATTCTCAGAGAATGGACGAAGCATGAGCAGAGATGATCTTAGGAAAAAGATCTGCCCCGATACCAGCTACCGGTGCTTTGCCGCGTGGTTCCCAGCGGTTCGTTGTCTATTCTCTAAGGATTGTCTATTGTCTGAAGATTAACTCCTAGTCCAAGTTCGGGATTATTGCAGATCTGCTCGGAATTTTGTGCAGGTATGTGAATAAGATATTTCGATCATGGATACACATTTTTTTTTATCATGTTTATAGTCGAAGACTTACTGCTGAATGTCGGATTTGGGGCCGATAGCAACAATGATGCATGATATCATTCGTGACGGTGGCACTCCGCCAAACGTCTGTATTTTTGTTAAACCTAGTTCTAATAATCTATGACGTAAATTTGGTGAGATTTCTCTTGACAGGCTTTATGGACTTAATGTGAATCAATAGAGCCTCATTATCGATCCTTCGTCTCAGCGATCCTGATTTAGACCTGGATTATAGGTATTATTCAGGCTCTCCATTAAGTACAGGTCAATTCAGTAGCGTCGCAGTGATAAATGTGTCTGGAGGCCGAATCTTAACACCTTATGTTTTTTTTATCCACATGATCTGGTGTGGCATGGATTGTTTGAAGATCGCTCACACCCTGCCCAAAGAGCCAAACGACCGTCTCATTATTCAGAAACGATCTGTCATGGAATACGAATTCAGGGTCGCCATTTTGAATCGACAAATTGAAGCAGACAACCTATCCCCTCGCACATAGATAATATTCAATCAGCTAAGCATTTACATGGGCACACCCGATTATATCTATAATGATTTGTTAACTATTCTTGCCTTCTTAGCAGGAACACTGAACCGTTCTTCACAAACGAAACAACATTGCACGTTTTCTTGTGTGTCTATCATTAAGCCATTTGTTTACTTATTGATATCGTTTGGTGATTAGGGTTTGTTTCCAATATGGATTCTACGGGAACAATGAAATGCTCAAGTAGTTATCAACACTTTTTTTCTTCATTTGAGTCCCCGATTGTGTAAATCTTCCATTAATGAATTCTTATTTATCAATATAAAATGTTTTGTCAAGTTCACATTAAACACATTTCCACGAAGGTTTGTCTGACTCAATGAGAAAAGTTCACTTATTTAAATAGATACCTATCCTTTTTGAGAAATATAAACATTCACCAAATTATTTTTTCGCTTTGGTTTTTAAATGAGCATTTACAGTTGAGAATTAAGACGGCCGCAATATTCATTTTAACCCTATATGGCCTTGGCGATTTGAGGTGTACTGATGGCGTCACTGTTTCCGAGAAGGCAGTTTTCGGTTGATTTTTCGGTCCGGTTTTTCGAATTGTTCATTTAAACAATTGTCTTCGCAAAAGGATAAATAATCATCTGATTTGAGGTAAAGTAGTGTTTGCCCACTTTTATCCGCAGAAAAGCATAATATTTCAAGAAAATAAGACAAAAACATCTATCTGACAAGCCCACATGGCCGCCATTTTAATTGTCCCATGGTTCTCTGCTCGAGGATTATGCAAATAGTCACAAAATGACTCCAGTATGATAGACTACAATGTCGCAAAGTTTCAACTCTCAGTTATTCTCCGTTACGGAGCGCGGGAGAAATGTTCACTAAGAAAATTCCCCAGCCCAGATAGGGTTAATCAATATTAACTTACTTTTTTCGCACCTGATGATGTGAAGGAAGGTCAAGCATTTTCAATAAAAGCCTCTTGTCCATCACTCAATATTCCGCCGTCATCCATAAAAGAATTCCGCGTCCATAGTCCAAATTACAAGCGTCTAGTCCGTCATTCATAATCCAGCCGTCGTCCATTAGAGAATATCCGCGTCCATAATCCAAAGACCTATTCCATTTTCCATATAACAGTATTAGCACCAAATTCAAAAAGACAATCATAGTATACAAAAACATAGGCTTGTTTCCTGCAAGAGAGAAGCGGTCAACAGTTTTCAATGATGCCGGCAAGACATCATGATGTTCCAAAAATATCAAATCCGTATCGCTGATCAGTATTCTTAATCCATAATATTCGTTATAGAGTCGTCATCTAAAAAATGATGTATCTCAGTCACGCTTTGATTGTGACTGTTCATATGAGTACCATGAGGATCTTGAAGTACATGGGTTCATACGGCCCCTAGCCCCGGGTTAAGCGGAATTAGACACAAGTTACGAAACGAAGCGCCATAGATCTTGCACGCTACGTTCGTATTTTGCTATCAGCATGCGATATGTATCGTCAAATTTGAGAAACTTTGAGTGTAGGCGCTTGGTGGAATAGCCCTGTTTTTTAAGTTTCTGCACCAATGTTTTGTGACGTTGATTAAAATCGTCACATTTAACACAGGTTCTAGCAAATGCTACTAAGCGAGATATGTATACGCCATATGCAGGTCCCACTGGAATATTACTGTCCAGAAAGGGATAGTTTACGATGTCGAAATTGTAATCATCTCTTTTGTCATAAAGTCGACGAGAGAGAATGCCCGCTTCATTTTTATAGAGATAGAGATCTAAATATGATGTGCCTGTAGGGCTATCTGTAGTTTCCTTCAAATCCAGTGAAGGTGGATATATATCCTTCACTGCGTCATTTATATAGCGATTATCCACAGCGAGAAGATCGTCTATATAGCGTTTGGTGAATGAGAAGGAACGGGCTTTGAATGGATCGGTTTTTGAAAGCGCCTGCATATAGTCATATTCATAAGAGAACAGATACAGGTCAGCCAACAGGGGTGCACAATTAGTACCCATTGGAATACCTATATGCTGCTGATATATTGTGTTGCCAAATTTCACATAGATATTTTTAATGAGAAATTCAAGCAACTCTATAAACAAAGAAACATCCCATGAATGATTTCTCTTGTATGTAGTCGAGCTAAAGAATGCTTTATGGCTTCCGACATTAATATATCTACGATCAGTTTTCTTGAACACAGATATTATTAATGAACTTAGACGGTCAATAAGGTCCTGATGAGGGATTGTAGTATAGAGTCGAGAAATCCCATGTGGATACATGTCTGTACGGTATGTGACCTTTAGCATCAAGTTCTTCCGTAAGACATTTTGAGTTTTTCAATATCCACATACATTCAACGCCAGAGTTCTTAGAAATAATGGCGCAATACCTTTCCCAAAATGCTTTTACCTCCTGAAGGGCCCTCGTCAATAGGGTTGAAAGAAGCTTGGTGGTGCAGCTTCTAGAACCAGCTATGAATCTAGCTTTGTATGGTGATTTATGCATTTTGGGAGTCCAGTATATTTTTGGTATGTCGTTATGATTGGTTGAAAGACAAATACCTCTTTCCCTGAGAAACTTTTTGTGATTGTTAAATAAATCTTCCAGATTAAATGCAGTTTGGGAGTAAGTAGACGTATTTGATGAAGATATGTCTACACTCAATTCTTTAACCAGCACCTGGTAATAGTAATATTTACATATGAATATTATATTATTCGGAGCTTTGTCTGCTGGGACTATGACGAATTTACTCTGGAGATTTGCTAGAACTTCTTGCGAATTGAGGTTTCTCAGTACTTGTTTTGCTTGGGGAAGAGTACTTCTGTCAATATGGCGGATTGTTTCAACGACCTTGCTCTTGGTGAGGTCCAGCCAATCAGCGAGTACTGTAGGTTCAACTTTTTCTCGCTTAGACCAATCAATAACGTACTGTTCCAATGCAGACAGGATTATCTTCTGGTCGGCCTTCAGATTTATTCTTCTTGGCTCTCTATATTTAGGTCCTTTCATCAGGAGTAATTTCAGATCCTTATCACTCACCACATCAAGGTCACCAGTCACAATATGTTTGCATGGTGTATAGATAAAGTTCGACGATTCACAATCACAACTATAGCCTCCTGACGTGTATAAGTTCCAGTCAAACTCTTGGACAGCATTGGAGTAATTGAATATTTTGGTGGCTATAGATTTAGTGTACTTATATGAAATACAAGGGGGTTCTGTGAACTTAAAATAGTTTGGTACAGCGTTGCGTACCTCTGGATCATTCAGGATTCGAGGTAAATTAATGATGTCCAGTCCTTTACCTAAGTAGTTGAGTTTCAAGAAAAGCCGATCTTGAGATGTTTCGATTATGTTGACTGGACGATACAACCGAAAATACGCTATATCTTGACATACTTTAATGATTTTTGATGGTATTATATTTCCTGAAGACGCAGATTGTTGTATATCTCTGACTATTTGATCTAAAGCTCTCAGAGGTAACGCATACAGAACTCTACGTAAGCTATGTGTACTATTGGGTGTGTTAGTTAAACCCACTAAGTAATTTAAAGTGATATGATCGTGAATCATCGAACTATTAAACTTTCGCCAACCATGGCTGCGATGTCTCCGTTGATGGGGTTTAAATAGTTGGGTAATGTTGGATATATTTGAACGGCGGTTTGTAGCATTGCCGAACCGCTGACATTATCATTTAAACCAAACGGAAACACTGACCCAAGTTCTAGCATCCAGAATAATTCCCGCTTTCGGATTTTTCTCTCAAATCCAAAGGGGGAATCCTTAGTAGATGGATAGACAACGTCTATGATCTGAATACTAAAGTTATCCCAGCCATGGTCGGGTCCAGAAAAATGCCTACCTATAGGCAATTGCTTTTTCCTAACGGATTTTCTGTGACCGTTCACCTTAAGATGGAGTCTTTGGGTGGTCTTGCCAACATACTGTTGACCACACTTCTTACAGGAAACTAAATAAATACAGTTTGTAGTAGAACAACTAAGATCAACATACGAGTTAACAGAATATGAGTTACCAGTTAACGCGGAACTAAATGAAGCTGAAGTATTAAAGAGTGAGCACGTGAGACATCCACGATGTCCACACTTAGAAATTTTGAAATTATTACATGTAGAATTCGGTGCTAAACAATCATCAAGCGCAATATTATAAGGTTTGATGTCGTGGCCTTGCTTTGCTGTCAGAAATATATCTGTTATTTGGATTGAAAAAGGTCTTAGTGCGTTTCGAACTATTAGAGACTCGGCCGAGAAACCTGCACTAAGGTTCCTCGGGTCTGTCTTCATATTTTTTCTTATTGTTGTGTCCATTATGGGTGTTGGGTGTGCAGGGGCCCGGCCTCGGGGACAACTTGTCCACCAGCAGAATCCAGGCATACACAGGTTAAAATTACAAGCGTCTAGTCCGTCATTCATAATCCAGCCGTCGTCCATTAGAGAATATCCGCGTCCATAATCCCAAAGACCTATTCCATTTTCCATATAACAGTATTAGCACCAAATTCAAAAGAACAATCATAGTATACATAACATAGCTTGTTTCCTGCAAGAGAAAGCGGTCAACAGTTTTCAATGATGCCGGCAAGACATCATGATGTTCCAAAAATATCAAATCCGTATCGCTGATCAGTATTCTTAATCCATAATATTCGTTGTAAAGTCGTCATCTAAAGAATGATGTATCTCAGTCACGCTTTGATTGTGACTGTTCATATGAGTACCATGAGGATCTTGAAGTACATGGGTTCATACGGCCCCTAGCCCCGGGTTAAGCGGAATTAGACACAAGTTACGAAACGAAGCGCCATAGATCTTGCACGCTACGTTCGTATTTTGCTATCAGCATGCGATATGTATCGTCAAATTTGAGAAACTTTGAGTGTAGGCGCTTGGTGGAATAGCCCTGTGTTTTAAGTTTCTGCACCAATGTATTGTGACGTTGATTAAATTCGTCACATTTAACACAGGATCTAGCAAATCCTACTAAGCGAGAACATCATGATGTCTTGCCGGCATCATTGAAAACTGTTGACCGCTTCTCTCTTGCAGGAAACAAGCCTATGTTTATGTATACTATGATTGTCTTTTTGAATTTGGTGCTAATACTGTTATGTGGAAAATGGAATATGTCTTTGGATTATTGACGCGGATATTCTGTAATGGACGACGGCTGGATTATGAATGACGGACTAGACGCTTGTGATGTATACGCCATATGCAGGTCCCACTGGAATATTACTGTCCAGAAAGGGATAGTTTACGATGTCGAAATTGTAATCACCTCTTTTGTCATAAAGTCGACGAGAGAGAATGCCCGCTTCATTTTTATAGAGATATAGATCTAAATATGATGTGCCTGTAGGGCTGTCTGTAGTTTCCTTCAAATGCAGTGAAGGTGGATATATATCCTTCACTGCGTCATTTATATAGCGATTATCCACAGCGAGAAGATCGTCTATATAGCGTTTGGTGAATGAGAAGGAACGGGCTTTTGAAAGCGCCTGCATATAGTCATATTCATAAGAGAACAGATACAGGTCAGCCAACAGGGGTGCACGATTAGTACCCATTGGAATACCTATATGCTGCTGATATATTGTGTTGCCAAATTTCACATAGATATTTTTAATGAGAAATTCAAGCAACTCTATAAACAAAGAAACATCCCATGAATGATATCTCTTGTATGTAGTAGAGCTAAAGAATGCTTTATGGCTTCCGACATTAATATATCTACGATCAGTTTTCTTGAACATCGATACTATTAATGAACTTAGACGGTCAATAAGGTCCTGATGAGGGATTGTAGTATAGAGAGTCGAGAAATCCCATGTGGATACATGTCTGTACGGTATGTGACCTTTAGCATCAAGTTCTTCCGTAAGACATTTTGAGTTTTTCAATATCCACATACATTCAACGTCAGAGTTCTTAGAAATAATGGCGCAATACCTTTCCCAAAATGCTTTTACCTCCTGAAGGGCCCTCGTCAATAGGGTTGAAAGAAGCTTGGTGGTGCAGCTTCTAGAACCAGCTATGAATCTAGCTTTGTATGGTGATTTATGCATTTTGGGAGTCCAGTATAGTTTTGGTATGTCGTTATGATTGGTTGGAAGACAAATACCTCTTTCCCTGAGAAACTTTTTGTGATTGTTAAATAAATCTTCCAGAGTAAATGCAGTTTGGGAGTAAGTAGACATATTTGATGAAGATATGTCTACACTCAATTCTTTAACCAGCACCTGGTAATAGTAATATTTACATATGAATATTATATTATTCGGAGCTTTGTCTGCTGGGACTGTGACGAATTTACTCTGGAGATTTGCTAGAACTTCTTGCGAATTGAGGTTTCTCAGTACTTGTTTTGCTTGGGGAAGAGTACTGTCAATATGGCGGATTGTTTCAACGACCTTGCTCTTGGTGAGGTCCAGCCAATCAGCGAGTACTGTAGGTTCAACTTTTTCTCGCTTAGACCAATCAATAACGTACTGTTCCAATGCAGACAGGACTATCTTCTGGTCGGCCTTCAGATTTATTCTTCTTGGCTCTCTATATTTAGGTCCTTTCATCAGGAGTAATTTCAGATCCTTATCACTCACCACATCAAGGTCACCAGTCACAATATGTTTGCATGGTGTATAGATAAAGTTCGACGATTCACAATCACAACTATAGCCTCCTGACGTGTATAAGTTCCAGTCAAACTCCTGGACAGCATTGGAGTAATTGAATATTTTGGTGGCTATAGATTTAGTATACTTATATGAAATGCAAGGAGGTTCTGTGAACTTAAAATAGTTTGGTACAGCGTTGCGTACCTCTGGATCATTCAGGATTCGAGGTAAATTAATGATGTCCAGTCCTTTATCTAAGTAGTTGAGTTTCAAGAAAAGCCGATCTTGAGATGTTTCGATTATGTTCACTGGACGATACAACCGAAAATACGCTATATCTTGACATACTTTAATGATTTTGATGGTATTATATTTCCTGAAGACGCAGATTGTTGTATATCTCTGGCTATTTGATCTAAAGCTCTCAGAGGTAACGCATACAGAACTGTACGTAAGCTATTGGGTGTGTTAGTTAAACCCACTAAGTAATTTAAAGTGATATGATCGTGAATCATCGAACTATTAAACTTTCGCCAACCAAGGCTGCGATGTCTCCGTTGATGGGGTTTAAATAGTTGGGTAATGTTGGATATATTTGAACGGCGGTTTGTAGTATTGCCGAACCCACTGACATTATCATTTAAACCAAACGGAAACACTGACCCAAGTTCTAGCATCCAGAATAATTCCCGCTCTCGGATTTTTCTCTCAAATCCAAAGGGGGAATCCTTAGTAGATGGATAGACGACGTCTATGATCTGAATACTAAAGTTATCCCAGCCATGGTCGGGTCCAGAAAAATGCCTACCTATAAGCAATTGCTTTTTCCTAACGGATTTTCTGTGACCGTTCACCCTAAGATGGAGTCTTTGGGTGGTCTTGCCAACATACTGTTGACCACACTTCTTACAGGAAACTAAATAAATACAGTTTGTAGTATAACAACTAAGATCAACATACGAGTTAACAGAATATGAGTTACCAGTTAACGCGGAACTAAATGAAGCTGAAGTATTAAAGAGTGGACACGTGAGACATCCACGAAGTCCACACTTTGAAATTTTGAAATTGTTACATGTAGAATTCGGTGCTAAACATTCATCAAGCGCAATATTACAAGGGTTAAACCATGTTTGTTACCTTGCCTATGGAGGCATTCATTTAACAACCTCTACACCAAATTAAAAAAAAAACATTGTATACATTACAGTGACTTGGACGGCAGAGTGTCTTCGTCTATGTTGTTGTCGTTGTTCTTAAAAGTATTTTATTTTTATTTTTAAAGAATAAAATTATTTCCCATCCTTTAATACATAAGATGACAGTGGATAGCATGAAATACATTATGTGTATACATAAGCAACATAGACCTACGGCTATCTACATACACCTCCCATACTTGATCTCTATCTATAAGGCAAGTGAAGCAAGCACCATGTTGAAGAATTCGCCACTAATCCCTGTACGGAAATACATTATCCAGACTCAGGCTAGTTTCCAGCAAATGAGACGTTATCGAGCGTTCGTGCACTCTTGCAATCGACTTCCATAAACCTCGAATGTAGGAGAATTTATCTCGTGGCATTCTTCACGCCCGTAGAGTTCTCACCATTCTCCACACTCGCTCATCCATTTACTATTGATTGTCCGCAGACACCGGAATTTCGTCGCGAAACTGGGTATTAGGCTTCAACATGGTGCTTTCGTCACTTGTCTTTATAGATAGACATATAATAGGGAAATGGTATGTTTGTTTCTAATTTATACATGTAATGTATTTTGCTGATATCCACTGTCATCGTGATGTATGAAAAGGTGGGAAATAGTTTTATTCTTTAAACATAAAATTTATTTTTTGACGACAACAACAACAACAACATAGACAAAAACATCAACTGCTTCTCAAGTCGCTACGTTATACATAAACGTGGGCTAGTTCCCTACAAGAGAGAAGCGATCAACAGTTTTCAATAATGCCCGCAAAACATCATGATGTTCCAAATATCACATTCGCATCGCTGATCAGTATTCTTATCTCCATATTATGTCAACACTTTTAAGCCCACGTGCGTCACCTCACCTCATTTTGAATATTTCATTAAACTTTTGATAGATGCCACTAGCTCCATACAGTTAAGCCATTTTTGGATTTATTTTGCATAGCATTCTTCACATTTCAATAAACATTTCAGTGATAGACGGCGAAGGAAGCATTGTGTGTATGTAGGACTCAATTCTTCAAAAATTTCGCCTTGCCTTCATCCGACATTGAGAGATACGAGACTCAGCATCCAATTATGCATTCCGATAATGGAACTCCGACTGGGAACATCATTAACGATTATTGAGTAATGGTTCACATGAAGTATTATTGGGAATACACAAGTTAGCATGTACAAGCAAATCATGTGGTCCAATTATTCGTACAGATGATTGTGGTTAGAGGCGGACCTGTTATATTAGCATTGTTGTATTTTGATGCACGTTCAATAGCAGTTTTTGCTGTAGTCGCGAGATGGAATCTTTTTTTTTGCGATATTTGATATACAAAACCGAACAAATCTCCCAATTACGTGCACATAGTGGGCCAGTCCAATTGAAAACCGACACGACCCATATGGACGGTTTAAATTTTTTAAAAGGGATGAGGTTAATAGCTTAAAAGAATTGGGGGATGGGGTTTAAGAGTCAGGAACAAAATTTTTCCCGTATCTATAGCTAGATCGACCAAATTTTAGTTATACTGTGCTGTTCATCCGATGCAAAATTTCTAGAAACATGTGCTGTAGATAATACGAGTTCGTCAGATCATTCCGACATTTACACCTTTCAAAACGCAGTTAATCGTGCCCATACAAGGAACAGAAGAATATGCATTAAGGCAGGATGTGCATTGCCCCATAAAACGTGTCTGGCGTTTTTATGCTACAATTCCCATGGCCTGTTGGAAGACCTGTCTCTTTTCATGTCTGAATCTACACGCATCTGTAAACTGTCAGCACAAGCGTTGCATGATAATTTCCGTGCTCCACTTACATGTAACCAAAGTGATTCAATTAAAGTTAATGCCCTTGTAAAGGACGGAGAGAATCTGGAATCGGATACGAACACTCAATATCTTTCTTACGCATCCAGTGGTCAGCCCACTGAGCTAAAGAGGAAATTTGTGCTACCTATACACGCTAGTACAAGCACTGGATAATTGAGTGCCTTCAGTTAGACTTCTCCCTTCCCGAACAGTAATCCCCGGGTTTGCCACCAAATAAGCCCATCGGGATAGGAACAAGCGATCACGCGACCCCTCACTTCCGAATACAGAGCTTCACGATAGTACAATTTGCCTTTCGTTACCCTATAATGGAACACTTACTGATATGTCAGGTTCAAGTTACCGTGCCGTAAAATAGATTTTGAATCCAAATTGAATTTGTCTCCTACTTAAAAGTGTGAAATACCGCTCATGAACATCTCGGACCGTATTGTTTAGTGAAATACCGCTCATGAACATCTCGGACCGTATTGTTTAAAGAAAGAATTTATATTTATCAACTACATATATCCGACACTGCGTGAAATGGTCAAGTTTCCAATTCCGGAAACCCGCCGGAAACCTATTGGAATCTGTTTCGCTACAGTTTCCAATAGGTTTCCGGCGGGTTTCCGGAATTGGAAACTTGACCATTTCACGCGAGTTGCCGTAAACACAGATAATTGGTCAATCCCAGAGATTGTATGCATGAAGCTGTTTGGATACTTCCTCCCACTCTGTACTTGTTCAGCGAAATGCCTGGCAAACATGTTGATTTCGGACAAGTATCGATTTCCGACAAAGTCAACGAACACCAAATTGCATAACACACAAACCGTTCATTACATGAAATCCGAAGCCATTTGTGTCAACAATTTCTCGACTTTCTCAATTTTATCTACTCAGAAGCTTGACAATACAATCGTATAGCTGGCGTTGTGAACACCAGGAATGTGAGTTGTCTCCATAGTGCGATGAGGTCATCATGCCGAACCTTCAACAGTGTCATCAAGTCCTCGATGGTTGGTGCAATACCCCACAATTACTTGAAAACGGAAATAATCCATCCTTGTTGTAACTGCAAGGTTACCCTACAATTGTACATCCACTCTGATAAATATTGCTGAATGCGACGTTAAACCCTAATTCTCTCTCTCTCTCTCCACTCTGATAAGAGTCACCGGGTACAGTGATTAGTGTTAGTGGAAAAAACGTTTTAGCCAATTAGATAATCAACTAAGAGGGAAACAGACCGTGTGATTATGACACACTAAGAACAAATAACCAGTGACTTGACAAAGCAATAGTTGTTTTTATCGTTGTTTTTGTTGTCAAATAAGAAATTGAATTTTGTTCAACCTTTTCGTACACCACAATGAAAGTGGATATTATAAATATGCGTTTTATTATAAATTAGCGATATATACTGATCTATAGATCCCTCCTCTCCTACATCTCTATTCAGGTGGTGGATGAAAAGAGTGCTGACAAGAATCACAAGCGTCTGGTCCGTCATTCATAATTCAGCCGTCGTCCATCAAAGAATATCCGCATCCATCATCCAAAGGTCCATTCCATATTCCATACGACAGTATTAGCACCAAATTCAAAAAGACAAT
Source organism: Hanleya hanleyi (assembly GCA_036873755.1). Lineage (NCBI taxonomy): Eukaryota > Metazoa > Mollusca > Polyplacophora > Lepidopleurida > Hanleyidae > Hanleya > Hanleya hanleyi. The sequence continues at coordinate 33,946 of JAVTVY010039520.1, read as the reverse complement.
CATAGTAAACATAAACATAGGCTAGTTTCCTACAAGAGAGAAGCGGTCAGCAGTTTTCAGTGATACCGGCAAGACATCATGATGCTCCAAAAATATCAAATCCGTATCGCTGAAATAAAATAAAATAATACAATAGGTTGTACCCACTTTTCCATACAGAAAAGCAAAAAATTTGAAGAAATATGACGAAAACATCACTTTTCTGGTACTTCACATGGCCGTCATTTCGATTTTACCCCTGATCCTCTGCTCGGGGGGTCATGCAAATAGGCTCAAAATTACCCCAATATGATAATCTAAAGAGTCACGGAGTTTTAGCTCTCAATTTTTTTTTTCGTTTCGGAGATAGGAGCAAAAATCCAACAGTGGGGGGGGTTCCCTCCCAGAAAAGGTGGGGTTAATGAAGGAAAGGATTCTCTCTCGCTTATTAATTTAGTGCTACGTTATTATTAATCTCTTTTTGAGAACGTACAATGCTACTATGTAGACTTGCCCATATCGTATACGCAACAGGGGAGTTTAATTTTGTCACAAAATGCGAAGGAAATTCAGATTGCACGTCGTCTTACACCCATTCAAGGAGCGGTTCTGCTAAATGGATTGACAAATAAAATTCGATATTTTTTCATTCTTCAAATGCAAGGCAAATGAATCTGACATTAACATAAATAATTTCATATAAAATGCGAAGTGATAAAAGCATTCAGTTTATATGAGAGGCTATTTGGACGTTTCCATAGCTATCGCACGTACGAACAAAGCAAACAATATTGCGTTTATTTTAGCACACATGTCTCCTTTAACATATTCTATTATATCACAGAAGCTGATGTAATTATTGGAGCAACCTTTCTACGATGGATTAAAAATTTATCGCCAGAAACCGTATGAATAATATTTTATTTTATTTCAACCCAACGTAGACTCGTACAATAAAACTCCATATTGGATTCAACATTGAATAATAACCTCATAATATATATCTCACAATCATACATCTGGTTTTTCGGTGTGGGGAGAAAGCCGGAGTACCCGGAGGGACATCCACGAGCACAGCCCGCGACTAGAAACCCGATCTCTCATACGACCAAGTCGACAACACACAGAGTCGAACTGGGGCCGCACTGGTGAGATTACAACACATATAAGGGAAGTGGGAAGAGGTGCCGACATACTGACTGCGTCACATGACTCCACAGAATAGTCTTCTGGTTAGTCCGAGATGTTAACCACTCGACTAAGCGTGCTCCTCTATTTTCTTATTTCAATGTGCTCTTCTTAAATTTTCTTGGATTTTTTACTAGATGCATAAGAAAATAAACTTTATTAACTCCCAAGAAAATATCAGAAAATGTAAGAAATAATTTTTTACAAGATTCTGGCTTCATAAATAAGTTCTTATCGACTCACAAAAAATACAAAAAAAAGTGATAAATTTTTCCGGAGAAAAAAAATCCTAAAAAATATAAGAATATGTAAAGAAACGTGAGAAATAATTTCTCACAAAAATCTTGCCCGAGAACAAAATTCTTATTGACTCAAAAGACAATACAAACAAAAGTGAGAAATAATTTCTTACAAGATTGTTGCCTGAAAAAAAATTCTTATTGATTTCCAAGAGAATATTAGAAAAACTGAGAAATAATTTCTTACAATATTCTTATTATATGAATCTAAATCAAGTAAAAATTTCTTATCACACTCCCAAGAAAAAAATAAGAAATATAATTTTTTTCTCACCCAAGATTTTTTAAACTGTGTATATAAAATGGAAATGTTTCACCTTCATATATGTACATAAACGGGCAAGGAAAATAAGTAGGGGGGGCGGAAATTGGACAAATCCCAAATTGCTCCCGCCCGGTAAGGTTAAATACCCATATCAGAACCCAGAGAAGCAACTTTGCTCCAGTCTTGCTAACGGTAAACCCATACCATAATTAGCCCCGAACGTTAAGTTTGTGACATTCTTTAAGATATCAATGACGAATTTATCACCTGCATTTCAACTACCAGGCCTGTCTGCACTTATTAACAAATCCCAAGCGAAGCCATTCGTATATGCTGATTTACTCTTTGGCTCATTTTTGTACAAGGCCAGCTGCAATGTAATAGTTCCGTTACACCTTGAGGCATTGGTCTAAATGTGCCATCTGAGACCAATAAAAATGGAGCAGACATCCGCACTCATCAAGGGATTTAGTGAACATCATTACTCAATTTGATTCACAAATGAATCTCAAGATGATTGTTTAGTTTTTCTTCTCCGCGAGACTGACTCACCAAGGCACTGGTCGTTTATCCTTGTTTTTGGCGCTAAACGTATCGCCAGGACGATATACTATCCGCTTATGCTTTTACTTGGAATGGATACGTGAAATATTGTGTCGAAATATGCGTAACAAGAATTGTCCTTGGGTCATTTTTATATTGATGTCAGATGCGGCTGACAAGTTATCGATCATGGGTTATAGGCTACTTGTCAGTACTTCGATTGTATTCCATTCATAATTGCAGAGGTGTAGTGGAATGTCAAGAACGATCAATCACTGATTGAGATACATGTATAGAAGTGTCACATTATGGGTAAAATAATAATAGCCATCGGTCAACTTGAACTCTAATTATGGCATCACACTGTGATTATTGATTTATATGACACCTATGATTACCATATTCTATTCGCTAATTGTCAATTAAATTCAATACTCTTAAATATCGGTCTGGCAATGGAACCATACTCTTTATAACTATGGAAGGAATACAATTCTTAAAATATAACGATTTCAGCTGCTTACCTGTTCATGTTATTAATTAGGGAGCAAAAGTTGTATTGTGAATATTCCTATTAGTGAGAGGAGGACAAAACAGACCATTTAAGAAGATACCACAGACGCAAAATACTACATCATTACTTCTCTCTGCATGAATATTTTGCTTCAAATGAGCGAACAGGAGCATGTGAACTGCTTCCAAAGGTCTCTACTGTGAAAATGTTCACCGATATATTAATGTCCAAGTCCATAAATCTTTCTTCGGTTCAACTACATATAGGGGATATCATTCGTCTTCTATCCATCTAGTCGACTATCCATCTACCAAGGATTCTCCCTTTGAATTTGAGAGAAAAATCCGAAAGCGGGAACTAGTCTGGATGCTAGAGCTTGGGTCAGTGTTACCGTATGGTTTAAGTGATAATGTCAGCGGGTTCGACAATGTTACAAACCGCCGTTCAAATATATCCAATATTACCCAGCTATTTAAAACCCATGAACGGAGACATCGCAGCCATGGTTGGAGAAAGTTTTATAGTGCGATGATTCACGATCATATCACTTTAAATTACTTAGTGGGTTTAACTAACACACCCAATAGTACACATAGCTTACGTACAGTTCTGTATGCGTTACCTCTGAGAGCTTTAAATCATATAGCCAGAGATATACAACAATCTGCGTCTTCAGGAAATATAATACCACCCAAAATCACTAAAGTATGTCAAGATATAGCGTATTTTCGGTTGTATCGTTCAGTGAACATAATCGAAACATCCCAAGATCGGCTTTTCTTGAAACTCAACTACTTAGATAAAGGACTGGAAATTATTAATTTACTTCGAATCCTGAATGATCCAGAGGTACGCAACACTGTACCAAACTATTTTAAGTTCACAGAACCTCCTTGCATTTCATATAAGTATATTAAATCTATAGCCACCAAAATATTCAATTACTCTAATGCTGTCAAGGAGTTTGACTGGAACTTATACACGTCGGAGGGCTATAGTTGTGATTGTGAATCGTCGAACTTTATCTATACACCATGCAAACATGTTGTGACTGGTGATCTTGATGTGGTGAGTGATAAGGACCTAAGATTACTCCTGATGAAGGGACCTAAATATAGAGAGCAGAGAAATATAAATCTGAAGGCCGACCAGAAGATAGTCCTGTCTGCTTTGGAACAGTACGTTATTGATTGGTCTAAGCGAGAAAAAGTTGAACCTACAGTACTCGCTGATTGGCTGGACCTCACCAAGAGCAAGGTCGTTGAAACAATCCGCCATATTGACAGAAGTACCCTTCCCCAAGCAAAACAAGTACTGAGAAGCCCCAATTCGCAAGAAGTTCTAGCAAATCTCCAGAGTAAATTCGTCATAGTCCCAGCAGACAAAGCTCCAAATAATATAATATTCATATGTAAATATTACTATTACCAGGTGCTGGTTGAAGAATTGGGTGTAAACATATCGTCATCAAATACGTTTACTTACTCTCAAACTGCATTTACTCTGGAAGATCTATTTAACAATCACAAAACGTTTCTCAAGGAAAGAGGTATTTGTATTCCAACCAAATATAATGATATACCAAAAGTATACTGGACCCCCAAAATGCATAAATCACCATACAAAGCTAGATTCATAGCTGGTTCTAGAAGCTGCACCACCAAGCTTCTTTCAACCCTGCTGACGAGGGCCCTTCAGGAGGTAAAAACGTTTTGGGAAAGGTATTGCGCCACCATTTCTAAAAACTCTGGCGTTGAATGTATGCGGATATTGAAAAACTCAAAATGTCTTACGGAAGAACTTGATGCCAAAGGTCACATACCGTATAGACATGTATCCACATGGAATGTCTCTACTCTCTATACTACAATCCCTCATCAGGACCTTATTATTCATTAATAGTATCTGTGTTCAAGAAAACTGATCGTAGGTATATTAATGTCGGATGCCATAAAGCATTCTTTAGCTCTACTACATACAGGAGATATCATTCATGGGATGTTTCTTTGTTTATAGAGTTGCTTAAATTTCTCATTAACAATATCTATGTGAAATATGGCAACACAATATATCAGCAGCATATAGGTATTCCAATGGGTACTAATCGTGCACCCCTGTTGGCTGACCTGTATCTGTTCTCTTATGAATATGACTATATGCAGGCGCTTTCAAAAACCGATCCATTCAAAGCCCGTTCCTTCTCATTCACCAAACGCTATATAGACGATCTTCTCGCTGTGGATAATCGCTATATAAATGACGCAGTGAAGGATATATATCCACCTTCACTGGATTTGAAGGAAACTACAGATAACCTACAGGCACATCATATTTAGACCTATATCTCTATAAAAATGAAGCGGGCCTTCTCTCTCGTCGACTGTATGACAAAAGAGATGATTACAATTGCGACATCGTAAACTATCCCTTTCTGGACAGTAATATTCCAGTTGGACCTGTATATGGCGTATACATATCACGCCTAGTAGCATTTCCTAGATCCTGTGTTAAATGTGACGATTTTAATCAACGTCACAAAACATTGTTGCAGAAACTTATAAAACAAGGCTACACCACCAAGCGCCTCCACTCAAAGTTTCTCAAATTTGGCGATACATATCGCATGCTGATAGCAAAATACGAGCGTAGCGTGCAAGATCTATGGCGTTACGTTTCGTAACTTGTGTCTAATTCCGCTTAACCCGGGGCTAGGGGCCGTATGAACCCATGTACTTCAAGATCCTCATGGTACTCATATGAACAGTCACAATCGAAGCGTGACTGAGATACATCATTCTTTAGATGACGACTTTACAACGAATATTATGGATTAAGAATACTGATCAGCGATACGGATTTGATATTTTTGGTACATCATGATGTCTTGCCGGCATCATTGAAAACTGTTGACCGCTTCTCTCTTGCAGGAAACAAGCCTATGTTTATGTATACTATGATTGTCTTCTTGAATTTGGTGCTAATACTGTTCTATGGAATATGGAATAGGTCTTTGGATTATAGACGCGGATATTCTCTAATGGACGACGGCTGAATTATGAATGACGGACTAGACGCTTGTAATTTGGTGATGCAGAATTCTCATCAATAACATCTACGTTAAATTTGACAACATTATATGTTCCCTATAGGAACCCCACTTTATTCAGAAATTACAAAAATGATCATTTCAAAACTCATTTCTTTTCATTTACCAGACGCTATTTCGACGATCTTCTTGCTTCAGATATTCATAATATAGGTGAGGCGGTAAATGATATATCCACCTTCTTTGGATTTGAAGAAATCTACGATAATGCAATTGAGACATCATACATAGATGAGGACATTCTCTTATATCTACATGTATACGACGAGAGAGACGATTGTAATTACAACATTGGAGGGCAATATCCCACGGGGGGCATGCATGTGGAGTACACATTTCAAAGCGCGATACACATACAATACCCAAAGAAAACGACTTGGAAATTCATAGGGGAAAAAAAATACATATATGGATTTGAAAGTTGTTGACCGTTTCTCAGTTGCAAGGAACTAACTTGTGCATATTTTTATTTTTTTTAAATGAGCTTGGTGTTTTACTGTGTACTTAAGCCATTAGATTTATTGAAACTCAAATTCTTCACAAACGACGTGTAGGAGAGTCTACTAGCACGCTAAAATTGAATCACATATGGCCGCCTTTGACCTTTGTGGACCTTTGGCGTTGCCGGGAAAGGTATTAGCCATTAAAACCGTATATCCAAGGTTTCTAAAGGTTTCTTGTGGGCATAAATGGAATAGGTTGTTCGAATAAGGTAAACATTCAACATACACACTCTCAGGATGATTCAGAGATTTCTCCTGAACTTCAGGCCATACATCCACAAGTGAATCTTCAGGCATTTTATTCTAAAATCCAGGACATTTTCCGTGAAATCAATGGTCAAGTAGCTGAAATGAAGGAAATTGTCTCTGAATTACAGGCTGGAATCTCTGAAAATTAAGTTGTGGATTCGGGAGAAATCCCTGAATCATTTGGAAAGTGTATTTTTGGTACTAACTACCACTGCGTGAAATGGTCAAGTTTCCAATTCCGGAAACCTATTGCAAACTGTGTCGCTACAGTTTCCAATAGGGGCTTTCCGGAATTGGAAACTTGACCATTTCACGTAGTGTACATGTATCGAACTTGGATGATTACACTGATGACTGACGGAATGTGAAGAGTTTCCGACGACTATGTGTATCAAGCTGATTGGATATTCCCCTATTTCCACTTCGCTCACATCCAGTTAAATGCTAGACAAACACTTTGCTTCCAGACGTACTATCGGGTTTCGACTAAGTCAACAACACCGAATTACCGTTGATATACAACCCATTATTCACACGGAATCTCGATACTTAATTAAACTCCGAGCCAGACATATTCTAAAACGCACTTACTCTCATAGTCTGTTTAACAAAACCTCACAGATTCGTAACGATGTGATCGTCTGCCGTTCGTGATACCTCATCATGCAAGAGGCAGAACAGTTCAAGCCGTCAAATAAACCTTCAGCGCTACCACCAATGTTTCAATCGTGTTGGCCTGTACCCACATCCAGATGAACTCCAGATATTAACCATTAAAATGACACCAAATTCAAACAGAATTTTGGGATATGTGAATTATATTAATAATTATTTCTGAACAGTCTGAACCAGGAGGATATAGATGTAAAAGCCCTGATCTGTCTCGTATATTTAAAAGCCAGTCCATTCGCCAAATTCAAACGCTCATTTCAGATGGCGTATCTTGGAGGAGTTATTCAGATCAATTACTAGTACCTATGTGAAAGACATACTGTCTTGTTCTCATTTCATGCTCCTAGACTGACTCCAACCCGAAGGTGTGTTTCAACCTACTCTCAAGAATCCGTTCTGTTCAACTAACGAAATATTCTGTTCTAGTTATGCGAGATGACAGATCGAATTCTGATATATAATACAGAATGATTCTTTTACTTGTAAGACAGAATGGTTTTATAGTGTAACATCTCGGAATTTCGAGTCGTGGCAGATCGAATTACTAACACGAGTTCTGGATTAGGTACCTCGAATTACTCAGTCTCTGGATATTTTATGTTATTGTCTCGAACCTTCACAGAACGTTCACGGTACGCCTCCTTACAGGGGCCGCCGGAACACCGTTGCGGACCCCTTGTGCGATTGGCCCGGCATCTTCTTCGGGCTCTATTACGTCTGCAACCGAGCTAGTTGTTTTACACCGAAAACTATTGAAGCGCAATACATCTATGGAAAATTACGCGTTTGTCATTCTGTATTAGAACTAGCCTCTCCTTATCCATGGTACCTCTGGGTCAAGGGGATTCATTTTCCTGAGTTTTCAAATCAAACCAAGCAGTCCAAAACTTACATCATTGTTAACGTTGGCAATGTTATAGATATTATACAGTCAATATTCTAGAGACTTCAAGTGAATCCCGTGGTGACAGCCTAGTATCTCTACGCAACAAGCATAAACCACCACGTGACCGATCATTTATCTCCACTTCGCATTCTTTGCACGCACGTCTATGAGTGGAAAGGTGAATGATCCATATTTGGAAAGTATCGATTCAAAAATTATCCTGAAGTCATGCTTTTAGGGGGCAGCCTGATTATTGATGATGGTTGATTGCTATACTTAATTCGATTTTATTCCCTATATAATAGAGCCGGTCGACGTGTGGTAGAATGTCAATGAAGGATCAAAGGATAATTGGCATATATCAATAAGTGTCACCTTCGGGGTGAAAGGGCAGATAATGATACCCATTGGTCATCTCAAAGTCTAATTAAGGCCCCTACTCTCTGTTTATCGATTTATTTGACAGTGTAATTTTCCCATTACTATATTTCACGATTGGCAATCAGCTTTATTTGGTGCTCTTATGGCAGGGCCTTTAAGAGGGTTCGTGGGCATGTTCTATGGCTAACAGGGCGAGTGTTTCCAATGCATTTGATTAATTAAGGACAAACACCTTATTCTCAAGTGGTAAATGTACAATGGTGCAAATATCTCTGAATAGGTGGATGCCAACGCGTCAGCAAATGCTACAGCCAGTACATTACACTAACAAGGAGAACGCAAGAAAAACAATTACTAAGTCTCTTGTAAGTGTATTGTAGACAAGGCAATTTCTGTCCCTATCTAAATATGTTCATGTTAAGATTTATTTTTATAAGCCTAGTCAGTTTGCTCGTATTTTTATAAACCTAGTCAGTTTGCTCGTATTTTTATAAACCTAGTCAGTTTGCTCTCAAGATAACAGTTTTTCTACTTTAGACTGACCTCGCACGAATCGCTGTTCTAATATGACGTTCCTTGTATAGTTTGTCGATCACTTACTAGGCGGCGCACTTACCACGCGCCCTTTTCTTTTGTCTTTGTTTTCGAGCAGGGTCGACATGACATCGTCATTTCTTTTCCCATTTCTGCTGTATTTTCTTGCCATCTGATCTGAACAGAACGTTACTGGTTGTTATGGCAAAGCCGCTATCCTCGCTGCTGTGATAGGAGGGTTCCTTAAAGGATGAGCACATCGGTTGCCATGGAGATGCCTATATCCGTCCCTGCTGAGGTCGCCTAGCGTCGCAAACCTGGATGTTTAAGGGCGACGCCACTGTCCTCTCTTTTAGTAGTAATGATTGTACACTGTAATGATATAACTGGCTTGTTCTGTTTGAAACACATTGATTTCTGTTTACATCAGTACATGCATGATTACACACAATATTGTTAGCCTTCAACTACATCGGCATAGAGATAATGTTTCCATTGTTCATATAGGTGATATGTGAACCAATGTGATTGGTGGTCATGAAACTCTGGTCTGCTATTTTGCGCACATTTGTATAGTCTCGCTCTGGTTTACTATTTGCACACATTTGTAAGATCTCTGATTACAACTTGTTCAGAGTACTGGAAAATGTGAAGTAGTGGTAAATGTGGGTTACTGTATGCAGAGTATTAGTATATGCTGAGTAGTAGTAAATGCATAAAATTTTGCATTGTATGGCGGCGTGCTATGACCGATGTATGTTAACAATTGTAAGCCATTCAAGAAATATGTTCACATTAAGAAATGCCCGTATAGTTGACGTAAATAAGACAAACACAGTGTATTGATTGTAATGAGATTATTGTATTGATTATCTGGAAAACAAGCATTGGAACCAAATCAGTCCATTTGTCACTTAGCATTGTGAATAACTTCTACCAATGTCAGTTGATTGAACATTGAGTATACTTTTAACTTGAAATAAGCTTGTCTGTTAAATCTCTGTAATTAAAGTACCCACCTACACTCGGTCACAGCTTTTCTGGTATCAGAAGTGGGATGTCGTGATATCTTTTTGTGATGGGCTTACTTCAAAGTTAGTGCACATAGATATAAATTTTAGAGGGCAGTGGTTGAACCCAAGATGGCCGATCGAATGATCCAACAACTGGAGCAGCAACTGCAAGAGCTGAAGACGTGGAAGGACAATATGGCTGCAGCCCCACCACCAGCACAGAATCCTGTTATAAATGTCAAGGTTCCTCCTAGCAAAAACTTGGGGTATCATACTAGGTATGGATAGGGGAGATGCCGCTAGGTTCCTTCTCCGCAATCTGGAACGTGCAGCTCGTGAAGAAGTTAAATTTCAGCCGCAAGCCGTGTGCGACAGTTCGGGTGAAATTTTACGTGTTCTGGATGAGGCTTTTGGGGAGAGCTTAAATGCTGTGCAACTACGACCTCGTTTGTATGGACGGCAACAGGAGGAGAAAGAGACTGTGAGGGAATTCTCACGGATTATCATGGAACTTATGGAACGGCTCGCCAAGAAGCACGCGAGTGCACGTGGTAATAAAGACGCAATTCTGTGCGAGGTTGTGGCGGAGAATGTTCGTGATAAACATCCTAAGGGAACAGCCTGAGATAACGTTTGCAGAATTACGGAGAAATGCGATCCACTGGGCAGAGGAAGATGAGGAGAGACTGAGCGAGTTGGAAGGAGAATCGATGGCAGTTAAATTTGAATCTAGAGATGATCGATTCGAGCAGCTCTCGAAGAGAGTTGATGATGTATTGCGAACCCAGTCCGACATGCTTAACTTGATAAGAAAAGAGTCCTCCAATGTGCAGTCTGATGATCGACGCAGATATCGGGGTTGCTATACCTGCGGACAGATGACGCATTACAAGCGAAATTGTCCGTCAAGAAATGGAATGGCACTAAACTCAGGGATTCGTCGGGAAACTAGTGTCCTCTACTGGTACGAGTCGATCAGTGGCGGGTGTGGAAGAACATTGTATAGATTCACCTTCAGAAGATGAATAGAGGAAAATGGTTGGCCCTCGCTCTGTTGTAGAAGCAAGGATTGGGGGTACCATGGTTTCATGCTTAGTGGATACTGGTTCTATGGTGTCGCTTGTGTCAGAGAACTTTTTTACTCAGCACATCAGGCCACGAGGGATTGCGCTACAGGAGCCCATGTAGTGGTTAAAGCTCAAGGCAGCAAATGGATTGAATTTGCCGTATGTTGGCTATGTGGAGCTGGAAGTGGACTTGATGGGAAAGCGGTTACCTGGCTGTGGGATGCTGGTATAGAGGTACACCCCTGATACAGAGTCTCCAAGGGACAGTGTTCCGGTTCTGTTGGGCATGAACATCTTGAGGGAGGTGCCTGATGTGCAAGTGTTTCTTCAGGGATCAAGAGATGATAACGCTTCTGCTACCAGAACAAACTTTTTGAAAGTGGCAGGGAAGGTTCCGGTTTGTGTAAGGGCACAGTCCATGTGTGATGTGTGCGTCGGTGAAGCCTTTGTAGAAAAACTGCCTGATGGTGGAACCAAATTTGATGCCAATGGCAAGGGGAACTTTAGCAACACCTGCTTTAGTGACACCACATGGATCGGGTTCCATTCAAGTGCTTAATCCGAGTACAGAGGGTGTGTGGTTACAACCGAAGACGAGGATAGGGTTGCTGTCCCAAGTAGAGACTGTTGCGCTTGGAGAATATAATGTCGACTTCAAACCGGTAGGTGTTGGTGAGGTCCAGGTACATCTCAACTCAACAGAGCAACAACAAAATATGACAGATTTTCCACCTGAGCTTGTGCAGCTATCCGAGAGTTCTGAATTAGATTCAGATGAAAAGGCACAGGCCCAAACGCTACTTCATCAATACAGAAGAGTGTTTGCCTTTGGTGATGAACTGAGTGTGAGTGACAAGGTGAAACACCCGTATAATAAGATGAACAACCAGTTCGCTTGGCCTACAGGAGACTTCACCCAAGTCAACTGGATGAGGTGAAACAACATATTGAACAGTTATTGAAGAGAAATGTAATTACAGAAAGTAATTCGACATATGCGAGTCCTATGGTCTTAGTGAGAAAGCAGAATGGGCAGCTCAGAACGCGCATCGTAAAGTGAATGAGAAAACCAAGAAAGATGCATTTCCCATCCCTAGGATTGAAGAATCTCTGGACAACATGGCTGGAGCAAGGCCATTTTCCACCATCGATCTGCAGTCCGCTTACAATCAGGTGAAGATAGACGAAAGGGACCGTCACAAAATTGCGTTCACAACACCACTAGGCCTATTTCAGTACAACCGCATGCCCTTCGGACTCTGTAATGCGCCTGCAACCTTTCAGAGACTGATGCAGAGCAAATTTCGAGAGGAAATTCAGCAAAAGATATTAGTCTACTTGGATAACATCATTCTTTCGAGTTTCGAGGAACGGTTAAACATGGCCTTGAAGAAACTGGAGGCAGTGGTCTCAAAATAGAAACGAGCAAGTCCAACCTGTTTCAGTCAACTGTGCAGTATTTGGGACACATCATATCGGCAAATGGTGTAGCAACAGACCCGAAGAAAGTGACTGCTATTGAGGAGTGGCCTGTCCCTAGCTGTGTGAGAGAACTTCGTGCATTTTTAAGTCTAGCCAGCTATTACCGTCGTTATGTTAGAGGATTCACTCAGGTTGCTGTTCCTCTTCACAAGTTGGTGAACCAAGCTGGTACGACAGGAAAACGTAACAAGGGTCGCAGATCTAGCAAATCGGAAACAGTGGCAAATGGGATTAGGATGATAACTGTCAGGAAGCATTCCTCAAGTTGAAAACATGTCTGATGACTGCACCCTTTCTTGGTTACCTGGACTTTCACTTACCTTTTATCGTGGAAACAGATGTCAGTCACCTTGGCCTTGGGGCTGTGCTTTCTCAAGTGCAAGACGGTCGAGCACGTGTGATAACTTTCGCTAGCCGTGGACTCCGCGGCTTTCAAAAGAACATGAACAACTACAGTTCAGTGAAACTTGAGCTGCTAGCACTAAAATGGGCAGTAACAAAAAAGTTTCGCGACTACCTCCTGGGATCCACCTTCACTGTATTTACAGGCAACAACCGTTATGCTATGTGCAGTCATCAGCCAAGTTGAAGGCAGTTGAACAGAGATGGGTGTCTCAGCTGACACAATTCCATTTTGATGTCAACTACCGCGCCGGGAAGCACAACGGCAATGCGGATGGACTGTCGAGGCGACCACAGGTAGTTGATGAGGATGGATATGATGAGGAGGATGAAGTCCTACAGGCTCTGGGTGTAACTGCTGTCCCTATTGAGGAACATCACCAATTATCAGGTGCTGCTGTATGTATGGCATCGTGTGAGGTTCTGGAAATGCAACAAGGTGCCTTACCGGGTCTGTCCAGAAAAGACTTTATCTTCAAACAGTCTACCAATCCAGTAATCAGTAGGTTCCATCAGTACTGGACGAGTGGGGCCAAGCCCAGTGCTGCAGAGAAGAAACTCGATCCTTCAGGAGTCAGTTGCCTCCTCAAACAGCGAGTCAAAATAACCACTGATCATGGCTTGCTCATAACACAGGTACGAGATCCGGTGCATGGTGTACTCTGACAGACGCTACTCGCTTCCAGTCTAAAGCAAACAACGTTGGCAGGATTACACGATCATCTTGGACATCAAGGGCGTGAGAGGATGGAACAACTGGTTCGGGCTAGGTATTACTGGCCAGGGATGTATCAGGATATTAAGGAAAGGGTTGAATGCTGTGAACGATGCAATGTGGCCAAGGCTCCACCCCTCAATATCCATACGCCTATGGGAAATCTGTCTGCTGACCGGCCACTACAAATTCTGGCTATCGATTTCACTCTGTTAGATCGATCATCAAGTGGAATGGAGACTGTTCTTGTACTTACGGACGTGTACATCAAACTTGCAGTCGCTATTCCAACTAAGGACCAGCAAGCTACGACGACAGCTAGGGTGATGGTTCGAGAGTGGTTTATGCGTTACGGTGCGCCAAAGTGTATTCATTCCGACCAAGAAAGAAAATTTGAATCCGACCGTATCAAGGAACTCTGTCAGACATGTGGTGTTAAAAAGTCAAGAAACACGCCCTATCACCCTCAAGCTAATGGGCAGTGTGAAAGGTTCAGTAGAACCCTCCACGACTTGCTGAAAACCTTACTACCTGAGAAAAAGAGGAAGTGGCCAGACCACCTACCAAAACTTCTGTATTCATGTAATGCAACTACGCACTCTGCTGCGGGATACGCCCCTTTCTATTTGATGTTCGGTCGAGATGCCAGGCTTCCCATCGACATAACCCTTGATCCAGAGGACAACGGTGATACTGGCGGCAACTGGGTTGAAGCACACCAGCAGCGCCTGCGGTATGCATATCAAAATGCTGGAGAGCTGGAGGAAGAACGCAAAAAGAGAAAGAAGCAGTATGACAAAAGGGCAAAGCAGTTTGACATCTCACTAGGGGAACGTGTGTACCTGAAGAACCATCCCCGAGAAAGGCAATAAGAAATCTACTGAGTTGTTGATCGCAGGGGGATACCTATGTGGTTGAGCCTGTCAATGGTACTTCGTCACACAAGAAGGTCGTCCATCGTGCCGAGATCAAGGTCAGCAGGAATCCAGTACACAAACCTGATGAAGTACGCAGATTGGGTGGGAGACATATAGCCTCTGGAGGAGATCAGCTTGCTTCATCACAGACACCGGATGCAGACAGCAGTGACACTGATGATGAATTTCCCATTATTATTGGGATAGAACACGGTCCACAGTTGGGATCGCTGAGAGCCTTCCTATAGAAACGTTACGTCTGTCACCGAGGAGAAACGCAGGAAAACAACAATCCTGCACGGTTGCCTCGATCTGCTGTTAGGTAGAAATTGAACTGCACTTGTATACCCTTGTCGAGGACAACAAGGATAAGACTGGAGAGAATGTAGACGAAGCAATTTCTGCCCCTATATAAATCTATTTGATGTTCGGTCGAGATGCCAGGCTTCCCATCGAAATAACCCTTGTTCCAGAGGACGACGGTGATACCGGCGGCAACTGGGTTGAAGCACACCAGCAGCGCCTGCGGTATGCATAGCAAAAGGCTGGGGAGCACCTAGAGAAAGAACGCAAAAATAGAGAGAATCAGCATGACAAAAGGGCAAAGCAGTTTGATATCTCACTAGGGGAACGTGTGTACCTGAAGGGCCATCCCCGAGGAAGACATAAGATACAGGATGCCTTCAAACAAGAAATCTACAGAGTTGTTGGTCGCACGGGGGACACCTATGTGGTTGAGCCCGCCAATGGTACTTCGTCACACCAGAAGGTTGTCCATCGTGCGGAGATCAAGGTCTGCAGGAATCCAGTACACAAACCTGATGAAGTACGCAGATTGGGTGGGAGACATATAGCCTCTGGAGGAGATCAGCTGGCTTCATCACAGACACCGGATGCAGACAGCAGTTACTCTGATGAGGAATTTCCCATTATTATTGAGTATAGAACACGGCCCACAGTTGGGATCGCCTAGGGCCTTCCTATAGAAACGTTACGCCTGTCATCGAGGAGAAACGCAGGAAAACATAACAATCTTGCACGGTTGCTTCGATCTGCTGTTAGGTAGAACTTGAACTGCACTTGTATACCCTTGTAGAGGACAACAAGTTTAAGACTGGGGAGAATGTAGAGAAGGACATTTCTGCCCCTATATAGATATGTTCATGTTAAGATTTATTTTTATAAACTTAGTCAGTTTGCTCGTATTTTAATAAACCTAGTCAGTTTGCTCTCACGATAACAGTTTTTGCACTTTAGAGTGACCTCCCATGGACCGCTGTTCTAATATGACGTTCCTTGTATCGTTTGTCGATCACTTACTAGGCGGCGTACATACCACGCGCTCTTTTCTTTTGTCTTTGTTTTCGAGCAGGGTCGACATGACATCGTCATTTCTTTTCCCATTTCTGCTGTATTTTCTTGCGATCTGTTCTGAACAGCACGGTAGAGGTACTGGCTGTTATGGCAAAGCCGCTATCATCGCTGCTGTGATAGGAGGGTTCCTTAACGGATGGGCATATCGGTTGCCATGGAGATGCCTATATCTGTCCCTGTTGAGGTCGCCTAGCGTGGCAAACCTGGGTGTTTACGGGTGACGTTCTATTTGAAACACATTGATTTCTGTTTACATCCGTACATGCATGATTAACACACAATATTGTTAGCCTTCAACTACATCGGCATAGAGATAAAGTTTCCATTGTTCATATAGGTGATGATATGTGAACGAATGTGATTGGTGGTCATGAAACTCTGGTCTGCTATTTTGCACAAATTTGTATAGTCTCGCTCTGGTTTACTATTTGCACACATTTGTAAGACCTCTGGTTACAACTTGTTCAGAGTAGTGGAAAATGCGGAGTTGTGGTAAATGTGCGTTACTGTATGCAGGGTATTAGTATATGCTGAGTAGTAGTAAATGCAAAAAATTTTGCATTGTATGGCGATGTGCTATGACCGGTGTATGTTAACAATTGTAAGCCATCCAAGAAATTGTTCACATTAAGAAATGCCCGTATAGTTGAAGTAAATAAGACCAACACAGTGTATTGATTGTACTGAGATTATTGTATTGATTATCTGGAAAACAAGCATTGAAATCAAATCAGTCCATTTGTCACTTAGCATTGTGAATAACTTCTACCAATGTCAGTTGATTAAACATTGAGTGTTCTTTTAACTTGAAATAAGCTTGTCTGTTAAATCTCTATAATTAGAGTACCCACCTACACTCGGTTACAGTATCACACCAGATGTCCTTTCAGCAGGCTCTCGGATTCTGATATGAATATCTGGATGAAAGAGACCTTCTCTATGCTGAATCAGTAGTATAAGGGGCCGATTCTCATACTTGCTGGATGCATAATCTGTAGACAATCACCGATCCCAGTAGTGAATATATCTCGCATGGATATTTGGATACTTGGTATAAACCGCAGTTTGATATCTTGGGCATTATCTTGTGTGAAGGTCAAATTATTTTACCCTATTTCGTATGGGGATTGCTGACGTACAACATACATTGTTGAGGTTTAAAGTTAAGATAACGACCGCAGGAGTTCCCTTAGTGTTCCATCCAGTTATCCAACAAGCTTTACACTGACGCTGCGATATTTCGGGGGCCTTCTCTTCCGTATGCATTTTGTAAGGAGGAAGGGGAGGTCTAATAAGCGATACACTGTAATAATTGGCGACATGTTTAACGTCTCAAAATGAAACATGATTTTGTCCCAACTTTTGAGACATGTGAGTACATATATGTTTCATATTAAAACGGCTTCATGTTTGAAATTGAAACGTGTCATTTTCACATGAGTTAATGATGTCTCAGTATGACACGTGTCTTCACTAAGCACGTGTTCGTTTGAAACATGTGACGTCCTGAATTTTGAAACATGTGTTGTGTATACATGTCTCGACCTGAAACATGTTAGAGCCGACTACATGTTTCAAAAATGAAACGTCTAAGACCAAACATGACTTTGCTCCAACTTTTGAGACATGTCACAAGTGAAACGGATGTGAGACGGATGTCTCAAACTTGGAGGTGTTTCATAAACGTCTACATCCCATTACGTATTTCAGGAGACTGTCAGACTGGCATGTGAAAGATACCGATACTGAAATAAATGAAACATTCATCAAAAATCAATGCGCATCAATTTTTATTCTCTTATATTCGATGGAAGTCAAACTCAGGAACATGTATGAACCAACAATGACCACTTAGAAACACAAGACAGACTGCTCCTCAGGTTAACTCAAACCTAATAATGATTTCAAACAGATGCATGTTTGGTACATCTGAATCCATTCTCTGATGTGAACTCCGTTACCATGGAGTGAAAATTGTTCATGTAACGATAATGTGCTCTAGGTCTGATTCATTTATATCACTGATTGACACTCAAATTTACTCAACTTGCCATATTGATCCGTTGACACGACATTTTCTAATCTGTGATAAAGTATTACCCCATATTGTATCCCAGGTCTAATCCGGCACACTGGAAACATTACTGAACATGGGTGCTATATTACTTAGGCCTGCAAATATTGATTTGCTGAATGATACAACATTTGTTGTTTTTCCTGACATGCTACTCGCGATTAACTATTTGTGTTCCGGGGCGGCTGAAATTCCGTTCCATTTTGGGGTATGGAATACGGATCGCAGATGATTATTAAAATCAGGGCTGGACGGCAAGATTCGTCTCGAGTTTTGCAACAGTGATCACATTGCGGGATGACACCAAACACTATTCAATATTCCCATACGTATGCAAAATAATGTCCCTTCTGTCTCCTTCTACTTTTCTGTGCCACTAAGACCGAATCCCGTCCAAGGCAGTAATGACGTAAGCGATCGTATTGACTGTGTTAAAAAAAAATCATCCTGATGCGCTACACATTCACAATTCAAAATACTGGATGTAGCTTTGATCGCACGGAGAACACAGTTGTTCTTTCTTTAAGTGCTGCTCGGATTAGTGCCCCATAAGTGTCACTTTTTTGTGGCTATGTATTTTGTTGGTGTGTCGTCATATGCCCATATGTTTAGAACGAATACTCTTAATTCAAAATGTCGGCCATGTAGGGCTCCAGTGAAGAGTCAAAATTTGGGCTGGGGAAATCTTACCGAAAAATCGGGCAAAAATGCATATTTGGAATATGTCGTAACTGTGAACTCTTCCAAGCGGCCATCTTGCAAATTTATTTATTTTTTTCTTTTTCACACTTTTTAGTTGAGCTTATGTTGTGAGAAGTTTCAGACCTCTATCTCAGTGAGCAAAGACATATTTGGAAGGAGAGGGGTGGAGTGAAATGGCGCCTGGCAAGCCTCAAACACCCTTGGCTTGGTTGAGTTAAATTGTTATGCAAATAATTCAATTAAAATGCTCAGTCTATTAATCCACAACACCGACTTATATCTTCCGGGTCGCTAAAGACCAGAAATGAATATCTGGAAGCCAGTGGTAATCGTATCTTTGTTTGCAAATTGCTAAAACTCTCGGTCGCAATGCATTTCCGAGATACGGTTAGAACTGTGTGAAGACGACCTGGTATCTATTTCCATGCATCAGAAAGCACTATCCCTTTTGTACTCTGCTTTTCTTGACACATTTGCAACTCGGTTGTACGTGTTTCAGCGTTGATGTTTCAAACAGCATTTCGGACCGTCATAGTGAGACGGCAACGCGAGTGAAACATGTCAAGACCCTCAAATAGTTACATCGTTACGTCCATGAGACATGAAAAAATAGGTTGAAACATGTAGCATTATGAAACATCTAACATGTTTATCATCTCAAAATGAAACGTTAAACATGTTGCCTCGTTTTTCAGTGTAGGCAAGAAAAGGGCAACATGATTTATATATTGTCAATGAACATCATTTGATCGTGTTTGTAATATAAAATGTGACATTTGATTGGTTCGGTAATTAAAGATATTCTCTCTCGCGAAGGCAGTTCGACGAAGGTGAATCATCAGATGCTCAAGCAGATCAATATTTGAATATCTGAAAACCCCAGGCAACAAGGATTTATCTTCCAGATTTGAGGAACATAATTGGTCAATTCAAATTTTCAAAAAGAGGTCCGAAATATTTATTGGATTATGGACAAAAAATGAAAGCTAATCCATCCAACCATAGTTTCTGTAGAAGATCCTTCAGCGAATACATACCATCGGCGTCTGTTCAGTTATTAATCAATTTATTTAACTGTTCAATTTTGTTTAGAGATTGGTGGTTAGAAAAAAAGAACGAGCTGCTATCCACAATTTCCTGTATTGCAGGCCTGTACCTACAGAATCGCACAAACAGCTGATGCGTAGTCAAAATGCCACAAAGGTATCGGGGCATTTTGCAAGAAAGTTCGTGAACTTAAGATAAAGATATTCTGTTTTGTTGATATTTGTCCATCAAACAACCTGAATCGGAGTAGTACACTACTTCAGCTATTTTGTTTTTTTCAATTCGAATCGATAGGCAGGTGGAACTTTTCTCATTTTATTCATCATTCGTTCCGTGGTTAAATACTTTATAATAGTTACTTATCTAAGGTTGAACAACTGCCGACTTTGGCACCAAAATGTATGTCTCACGGTAACCCTCTAATAATACCGATAATTTAGCATATGACTTTTTCGACAGACCAGTTAGTTATCAGCAATAAGTCATAACCGGAATCGGTAAACATTATTTCTGCTTTCAAAGAGCCCTAAAATCAGATAACAAATATACGAACGTGATATTTAGATAATTTAGACCTATCTGGGATGAAATGTTGAACCCGTATCTATGGTTTTTCCACGTATCGTGAACTAAACTATGATTATTTTGTTATTACATAAGAGCATTACAAGAAGAAAGTTTCATTTACATCAGGTCGCCATAAATGTTCATAAACGCCATACAATGAACAAGATAGACTCGTGTATAGACACAGACTGAGTATAATGCCAAACTCATCTGCTGATGCTCATATTTGCGAACACGGTGGCTATTGTCTAAATATGAATCATTAGCCACGAACGGATGCGCTGTTATGAAGTCGGAAAGCAAATGCAATGACACGGAAGAGAATCATGGAACTGAAACATACCTATCCATTCGAAACTCAATATATCAGTTGATGCATTTTTACTGAAGAAAAAAGTTTTCGCGGTTAACTAATCGTGGATCATGGAACTGAAACATACCTATCCATTCGAAACTCAATATATCAGTTGATGCATTTTTACTGAAGAAAAAAGTTTTCGCGGTTAACTAATCGTGGATCATTGTCGCTGTTACCTGTGGATATATTCAGCACAACGGAATGGTTCTACGTTATTTACATGCCATATTTCGATATTATGGAATATGGGATGAAGTTCTGATCCGTGTTACCGACTTTTTTTCGCCCTGTTCAAAATTGTTCCTCCAAATACTCCGATAATAGACTGTTTCCTGTCAGATTTAAAATCCCCTGGGATGTCTCATAGACTTTAAGTCAAAAACTTCTCTTTGAAATGGGTTGACCTATTCACACTTTCGAAAATCGAGCTTTTATTCTCATACTGTATACATAGTACAGTATAGCCCACTTAATTGTATACTGCTTTAAGTAAAATATCTACATCATCACGGTGGTCGAGTGGTCTAAGGTGCTTCGCTGGTGACCGCTAGCCTCACGCCGCTGAACTGGCACGGGTTCGAGCCCTGGTGCGTGTGTGAAAGTTTGCCAGTTACTTGCCGACGGTCGATGGTTCTCTCCGGGTACTCCGGCTTCCTCCACCAGCCAAACTGACTGTTACCATTTGGGAAATAACCATCAGTGTGACATTAAACGAAATCATTCTCTACTTTATCGCTTTGTATATGACAATTTCTAATCTGGATCAATGCATGGAATTGTCTTGAATTCACAGTATGAAAAGTGTGAAAGACTATCGTATACCCGATCTGATATTGATGATTCGGTAAAAGCAGCTGATATTTGTTGCTTTTTATCGGAGTATATCAGATAAAAAACCTGATTCAATCATAGACTACGTCATTCAAATTTCCAGCTATCGGAGTATATGTAAAGTTGGTCATGTACTTCACGCTTCAAATATCTCCAGTCGAACGTCTGTGAGCGCTGATTTAGTTCCAGACGATTACAGACATAATCCGCATAATCACAAGAAAACCCTAATTCTGAACCATAATCGAGTTTTACAAAAGCAATAGTGCATCACCAGATATCTTCCACTTTTAAAGGATTTGATTGGTCAATTCAAATTTTCAAACAGAAATCCAGGATTTTCATTGGTCTGGGAGAAAATTGAATAAAAATCCAGTCAATCCTTAGATCTTTCTTATTCATCATTTATTGATCGATTTCCAGCTGGTCCATTAACGGCCAATATTGACCAATATTGGGATCATGTGAGATTTAGCCATCTTCAGATCATGAAGAATCCATCGCACCGAGTCGGGGAGAGGGCGTCGATTTTACTCACAATATTCTTCAAGACACTCGATAAGTATAAGTTATCGATCTTTGTACTTCTTGATCGGGGATTTATCATTCATATGCGGTAATGGGGTCCCGAAGAAGGAGAAAGTTACGTCCGAAATTGATAGTTTGCGTTTAAGCCAGGTCATTTTCAAGGCGCACTCTTTCGGAACCTTTTTCCGCCTTTGTATTTCATAATTTGTGATTAAATATCATTAATGCTAATGTAAATTCAGGAGATGAATGTTGCTTCATAAGTTCAGATCAAATGATCATATAGTCCGGTTGGGTACTGATACAAACTCGGTTGCTGGTCGCTATATCCCTATACAAAGCTATAATAATCATTATATACGATGTTTAGCAACTTGATAACACCTCTACGAAGTAACGACAATCACAAATATCTGGATCGATAATAAAATGCACAAAATTTTGAACATTTAGACGGTTTATATAGAGTATAATCATTTGCTAAATGATTTAGTTGTAGAGATAAATACAGCTGCATTACAAGTATTGGAGTTAACGCTTTGTCATCAGATGAGGTCATGCACTGTAAGATAATTAAGATGTTTTTCGTATCGAACATGCTATTCGCAAAGCTCGAACGATATAATTTCTAAAACTTTGAACAGAATGAGTATTCCACAGCTATTTGACTAAAAGAAATTAGTCCAACGATCACCTTACCACAGCGAGACGTGTTACCTTTATACTGGCATACATGTAACTGGATAAAACATATTGGCTTTACTGGCTTTGTCTATTTCATTTTCGTTTACGGTTGTGAGAGATTTGCTTTACCGAGCAGCTGGAAGATCTTTTTAGTTGGGAGAGAGAAGATTTGAATTTAAGTCATTTGAGAAAAATAGGTCTGTTAAATAAATTTTAATGTTGGTACCAGTTGTTTAATGTGTTGTATTTATCAGTTTTATATTGATATGATGTTGGATTGTTGACTAGACTTCTCGACGTACTTAGAATATTATTTGATCGTCGCTATATAAAGCTGAAATATTGCTGAACGCGACGCTAAATCTAATTTCTCTATATCTCTCTCTCTATTTCCTTTTCTATGTCAAGTGTTAAACCAAGTGAAAGCCGTACAATTTCCGACCGAGGCCTATCATTGTGGATGACGGTTGTGAATGGATGTTGCGTTGAGGGAGTTAATGATAACTTTGTTTTATCATGTACAATGCTCTATATAATGAATATTAGAATTAATATCCGAATATCTAACATTTGACTGGGGACTGTGTTTCCATTCTGTGGAAAATAAATAGAAGGGGGACAAAATTTCCTAGGACAGCATTCCCTTCCGCATCATATTTTTGGAAAACAATAGAATGCCGGTGGGTGCTGCTGACTGACGCACACCGATTATGAGCAGTCAGCCTTGATTAGACATCTAACTCTGGTGAATATGTCCTGCAGACATGCTACTTTGATGCTCGATCAATGCTGACAGTTTCATTATGCCAAAAAGACGGGAAAAGGACGGTGCCGATGGTAGTCTGATAGGTCATCAATGGAAGATCAAAAGGTGGTTGACATAAATGTCGCCTTCGGAATATTACAGATTGCATATTCATCGTCATCGGTCACCTTAAACTCTAATTAATACCTATACATTAGACGTTATCGATTTATTTCACTGGTTAATGCATTTGATAATGATTATTAGCCATCATTGGTACGCCCATAGCGTGGTTCATATGGCTTTCTCACGAAAGTTGGAACATAGACTATAACTATGTGCACCTTGCTTTGATTCTATCCAGAACATGTTGACGTCGATATTTTGAAAATGGTATTAAATTAAAAGCATATAGCACAGAATGTGGTACTGAGACACAATTTGAGAATTTTGGCAGACATGGTGGCTTAGATATCCGAATAATGCTGTCCCATCTGATAACATTTGTACTATCGTAGTAGTGTTGACTCTAAGGTAAGTCATATCATTATGCAAGCCCTCTTCACTCCCAGTGTAAGATTGCCGAAAAGACCATATGGGGGTAGCTCTGACGCTTAAAACAGTTGACCGGAGTTTAAATGGATTTTGGTTGCAAATGCATCTCTATAACTTTGAAAAAAGCCCATAGACATGGTGCATATCGACATTTCACAAAGTATTGTAAATTTTTGATATTATGACATTATTTCGTGATTTCTTTACAGCCTTAAGAATGAGATGAATCCTTTGTTCAGCTGGGCCTCATCTGGTACAGTATAAAAAGAGGGTCAATATATCGTGGTTTAACACAAAGAACGGATGATACACATGTGCAATGAAATTCTGTCTAACTTAAACATCAGGCCTAATGCAATTCGCCATATAATATTATACAATTATTGCATGTTATAGAGTGGGACATCACGATTTGTCAGCTCGAGACAAGTGATGTACAACGAGCGCGTATACCGAATGTCCTATTTGAATAAAATGAGGACTTTATAATCATGTGAATGAGGATGGTACGGTGAAATAAGCGCCGTGTCAAGATCGACTATTCGATCTCGGCTTGTTTGTCGACTCAATCGCATGATTTGGATGAGTACGGTTCTCTGAGATTTTACGTACCTTTTCAAAAGATGCCAAATTTATTTCAGTCAATTCTCAAATCACATTCACTAATTCTATCACCAACGGGCCGACACATACACATCAGGCCGACGAAGATACAGTATGTTGGCGCACGCACAATAGGAGGCAACTCTTGGTCCGGCAGATGTCGCGGTGGAAAAACTTGTCATGTTCAACGCTCTGCCGTGGTACATGACATTTACGACACGTGACAGGCTGTCAACCAATGAAAATATTACGAATTTACATGAGGTATAATAAAAAAGGATATCCCCGGATATAAATGACAGACGAAATACTGTCACCAAAATGCAGAATTTGTCGTGTTTGACGCCCGGAAATTCGATTATCACCCGGCCTCACGGACACGTCACGGTTCAGTTTAATCAAATATCATTGAGATTATCTGAGAGTGAGGGGAATGCCCATGGATTGGGTTTGCTGTCCGATGCAACAAACGGAATCGGTCCATCTGTAAAAGGGAAAGAGCATCGATTATTTGTTTCTCGGTAGGTTCCGTGCATAGATCATGGAATTGTACGTTGTAGTACACCAGCTGATCGATGTATCAATTGCATGATCATGTGATAGGTTGATCTACCTTTTCGAATGATGTATATATACGTACAGCAGTTTGAGACATTCACTAATTATTTCATTTAATTCCACGAACCATGACTGACAACACAATCGAATAAAAGGCGAACAGAGCAGTGGATTACTTGTTGAACTGTCTTGATATAATTCAAACCTACACAACCATTCAACCTATCCAAAAACGGACATATGTTCACAACACCAAGCCAATTCTACGTTCACATTTGGAAATAGTCTTGATGCATCAGACCATCTTCACTGTTCAAATACCAGGAGTAAATGAAAGCTTGTGTGAAACACGAAGAAGCGCATTTCCCCCCGGAAACTTGTGTAAAACATAATTTGGTACGCACGGGGCTTCAGATCTGCCCAATTTGGGTACACCCCCTATTAGGCACGGAAATGTTTTAGGATAGGACAGAGGGTGTGGCACATAACCATAGGGGACGAGTAATCAGGAATCATCGCTGGTATTAGTGCCTCTGAATAGGGATTTCTATATCAATGGGAGACACCCAGTGTGACTCAGAGGAGAGACTGGGAGTGAGGCAGAAATCCTTGGACCCAATACAATTGGAGAAGAAAATGAGTTTGATTTGCTGTTTACATATTAGCTTCGAAGTCATATCACATCAAAATGCACCGGAACACAATCCCAGTTTACTAAATTAGATATAAATCTCAAGCGGGACATACCATATAGCGTTAGCAGAAGTTT
Source organism: Hanleya hanleyi (assembly GCA_036873755.1). NCBI lineage: Eukaryota > Metazoa > Mollusca > Polyplacophora > Lepidopleurida > Hanleyidae > Hanleya > Hanleya hanleyi. Next base: position 7,836 of record JAVTVY010039520.1, on the reverse strand, counting down.
CACTCCAAAAACCTAACTTTGTTTACCCCAGTCTAACAAGAAGTTGTGGCACACGCTCACATATGGATAGACAGCAATATATTCACCAACGAATGTCTGGCTGAGAATAAAAATACAGTTCTCAAAATCAGAATATGCTGTAAAAATGTGCCTGAAAATGCCATTTCTGGTTTAGATTTTAAAGAACGGTGTCTCAAACACAGAAGAATAAGCCTACTAAGCATGAGATACACTCATTGGGAATGCAAAATTTTGATTGTTTTTATCACAGAAAATATTAAAACAAGGACCATGGTTGAACCAATAGTTGATTTTATTGGTTCAACGTTTTGTGACAGTAGTCATACACAGGACTAAACAGTCACTGAAGACCAAAGAAAATTATATAAGATATCAATGAACAGGATTCATTTGCAATGTCAATATTAGAGGAGAAGTGACACTAATTATAGAAATGAACTGTTTACTTTGTAGACACAGGCAGTCCCCTGCAAAATTATGTAATAATCCAGCTATGTGAGATTTTATAACTTGCATGGTCAAAATACAGGCATACATTATGTAGACCAGTGCAGTAAGAGAGTTTATCAGTGTTAGTTTAATTCAATTTGACCAAAATATCATATATTCACACTGTCTCGAGTCACCCCATACTGATAGCAACATATTTTTTCTGCTTGCTATTTAGTCATGTGTATAAGCAGAGGATGCAGCTTAGATTTATGGATATATTTAGTTGCCAATACCACACATTGCCACATTTACATGTATATGCCAACAGTACCAATATCCTTTCAAACCTTTGTCTGTCTTACAATTTTTCTGTTCTATAAGAAGCACTATAATAAAATTTAAAAAAATCCAACATAGTTTATAAGTTTATAGATCTATATTCATGTCTATCATGCCACCTAATGATGAATAAATGTCAGGAAAGTACATGACGAGGCAAAATCCTTAGATCTGACGAATGTAGATGAAATTAAGTTGAACCCATAACACTTCATTGGTTATAGATATATTGGAATTAAGTCAAAGAATTTCAATTGGTGTTATATCTTTGGTCATGATAGACCAATAAATAAAAATGAGTTGCAAGAGACGTGAATTATCACATCGGAAACGCTATATTCATGCTCAGAAACCCAGAATACATCATCAATTACTTCTCCCCGATTCAAAGAAATAAATTTCCATTTAGCAAGCAGAATCTTATTTTGAGACACAAAAATGTACCTCCATGATTAGGCTAACAACACCAAAAGTCTGTCAGTCCTTCGCTATCCTGCAACATCATTATATCCAAATTCCATGAAAACTCATTTGGAAGACATCATGTTACACATGTTTATCAATGTTGATGTCTATAGCGCCACCCAGGGATGGCACATTAATCATAACATTGTTTCTGGAGGTTTTGATGTTAAGTCAGATGATTGTGATTTTTCATTTTAATGATCATTTGCTTTACACCAAAAGTGAATTATCATGCCAGCGATGTTATATTTATGCTTATTAACCTAGAATAGAACAATTTTAAAAAGTTTACACCGATCGAATTTGTCAATTTTTATTTCACAAAAGAGACACAAAAATGCTTTTATACAAATTTGACTATCCTTTGAAACCATTATAATCAAATTTCATAGAAATCAAGCATGCAGTTCAGACGAAATCGTGTTACAGATGTTTACTTATGCTCTGACTACAGTGCTACCTTTTGGTGAACAGTAGCAAAGCACAACCAGGCAAATTTCCCAGGCCTAAGGAATAGCACACAAAGTTTGGTCAAAAAATCTTTAACGAATTATGAGATGTTCACGTTTAAAGTTGCGGCGGTCAGAGAATTGTAGGTTTTTTTTAAGAAAGACCATTGGTTTGCAACGGAGGTGATTTATCATGTCGGCCATGCTATATTTATGCTAGTCAACCTAAAAAAAGAACAATATACAAATTTTCATGGATCAAATTGGGAATTTGCATTCATGAATAATGTCTTTTTTGGGGGTCACAAAACGTGCCTTTATAGTCAAGCCAGCAACACCCAAAACTTTTCGGCACTGTGTCTATCCTTCAAGATCATTATACTCAAATTTCATGGAAATCAAACAAGCCGTTCAGACAAAATCGTGAGAGAAAGAGTTACGTATGTTCAGACTACAGCGCCATCTAGTGGTGAACAGCGGCTATGAAAACACAACCAGAACAATTTTTCCGGGCCTAAGGAGATAGCACACAAAGTCTAGCCCGAAAATATTTAACGGTTTCAGAGATATTCACGCATAATCTATACACCGATTGTGTGTAGGATGACGTTTACCACAAGTAGCTACATGTACCTCGTCCTTCCTAATGTTGGTCACATATATAGGTCTGGCAATCAATAACCCACCTCCACGACATGTTGGTCACATATATAGGTCTGACAATCAATAACCCACCTCCACGACATGTTGGTCACATATATAGGTCTGCCAATCAATAACCCACCTCCACGACATGTTGGTCACATATATAGGTCTGCCAATCAATAACCCACCTCCACGACATGTTGGTCACATATATAGGTCTGGCAATCAATAACCCACCTCCACGACATGTTTCAAAATTCAAATAGAATCGACGTCTCATTTAACGTCTCTGTTTATTTATAAATCCTTTGAAGAAAACTGGTGGGCTGATATACCAAGACTAGTTTGAAGTTAAAACGTAGAAACTTACTTGGGATGAGAAGATGAACGGATTTGAATACGTCTATGCATAGCTGCAAGTCCTTATCATCAGCTCTACCATCTTCCAAAAAGAAGATACCATTTCGTGATCCCAGGAATCGCTGTCTGCGCTACAAATTCGCCCTGCATTCTGTAATAGGTGGATTATATGATTCAATTTGCTAAACCGACGAATTAAAATAACAAAGTACGAAATAAATGACTTGCGAACAGGTATACCTTTCATAAAAAAGTCACATGACCCAGTAGGCTAAGAATATTATGTTTTGTTAAAAACCTTTGCGGATTTTCCCTAAGTTATAATCTTAGGGAGCTTCTTGAAATTAGGAACTGAGTTCCCTGGTTGGGATGGCATATGCCGGTTATTCAAATGGGATACACCATGCCCAGTTTGGTGTTCTGATCTTTTGGATTAGAGTTCCAATTTGAGTCCCCCCCCCCCATGCTGCTGCATGGTATGGCATAAGCCATCCTCTATCTGCTGAGTTCCAAACTGTATGGCATGGAGTTCCTGGGAGTTCCAACACGGCGCACCATGCCACTCTGTTTGGAATGCCTTATGCCAGTTCCTAGTATGCCTCAATTTCAAGAAGCTCCCTTAGTGTCCACTACTTCTTCCATTTTACTACCCGATCATCTCTCCCTGCCGTCGTGTGCTGCGATTCTGCAGCAGGAATAGACAAATTGTCTGAATAAACTTAATGTAGCATCTTTTTGGAACTGTCGACCGGGATGCTACGGTATTGTTACTCTCCAGCCTCTTGCTTCATACTCCATTCTTGACCATAAGACATTGCCTGTGTATGTTAAGATTCCAGAGAAGGGTTATTGCATTCGTTTTTTCTTTGACCATAGCAATCAACCGGACCAAAATATCCCCAGAACAGTTATCAGGACCGATAGCCACGGTCCATCATATTTCTCTGTCAGTACACGCAATATGATATTGTCAAGTCTAATATCCGTCCTTCAGTCAACGTACAAGAAAAGGTTCCGAGCAGAATGTTCCATTAAACAGTTAGTTTTACTTGGGTACACAATGTGTACAGAAAAAACAAACAAATCGTCTCCCATTAGATGCCAAACATTCCAAGTATATACAAGAATGGTCATGGCTGAACAAACGAAACTGAGGCCGAATTTACCAAGATTCTCTGACGAAGAACCGATTTATATTTGCTTCTGGTGACGTGTGCAATATTTTCAAACATCGCATGGAGTTGTTTTCAAAGAACAGCTTTCATTTTCACCTACTCAGGGAAAATGAATGTCTTTATGGACTCCGTTCAAAGGTTTTCAATGCACATTGACCCGAAGGGAAATATATGCTTAACAGTCGACTTTCGTAAGCAAAATAAATTGATGGTGTTTTCAAGAATGCCTCTTGAGGGTTTAGACATCAAAGTATTATTCTTTTTAATCCATCCCTTATTGTATATCTACCTCCGATCGGGAATGAATTCAGAGCGGTGCCGGTGAAACGAGATATACCGATTTTTGCTTCAGAATGGCACCCACGCTCAAGTATCAAATACACGAACGTGGGTTCCAGAAATAAAACAATTTATAAGAGAATTGTTTTCATGTTTCCATCGTTATTCCACGTGTCACTGACTGGATCATAGGGCGATTATTTTACTGCTCTTTGAAGACATTCGTAAAGCCAGTTTCCGAATACACAAGATGATAAAATAAGTCTCACTCAATACAGTCGTCTGGCAATTTATAAACTGCTGCGATCCATCAGTTTACGACTATCGTTCTTCAGTTTAAAGCTGCTGTGATCTTTCAGTTTACAATCATCTTCATTCAGTTCTCAGTCTTCCTTCAGTTCTCAGTCACAACTTATCCAGGGATATAATATCCTTCCTCCCGCGCTTTTCTTCCGCTGAAATATCATCTCCATGGTAACAAATGTCCAAGATAGTTATGTAGGAGCCGGCCGATTTTTCCTTACCGAACATTCCTTCCCATGAACCACAGAGGCTGGTTCCTACAATTGTTTAATTGGGTTGATAGTGGGATGGGCTCGAGGGGAAACAATTAAGCTATCTTTTATCGCATGTCACAAAATCAAAACAAAAAAGAGCACCAACGGCATCACCGCGCTCTATAAACAACGCAGCGGAGAGGCAATGACCAGTTTGCGTCTGCAGTTTTCTCGTATTAGAGAGCTTCTGGCAATTAGGGCATGAGTTCCTTTGTAAGTATGGCATAGCCCTGTTATCCAAATGGGATACACCATGCCCAGTTTGGTGTTCTACTCTGGATGGAGAGGAGTTCCAATTGGAATGGCATGTGCCCGATATAGATTCATAATTTTACAAACAATAGGCCTACCAAATGTGAATAACCATGGAATTATTTAATCCCATATATATTTGGGTGATAATCAAAACAGGCTTCAAAATTTTTGAAGACATGTTTTGTTCGAAGTATTTTCATTTTTGAACACATCGATAAAATGGCTGCGTAATAAACCATAGGCGTCAGGTACGACGTTCTATATTCATCTGTCGGCCACAAGAGAATTCCCTCGTAAAAATCATAAGACATCTTTCGTATGACAATTAGCATCAGTTTCAAAAATGCAGGAAACGAAAATTTAAAAAAAACAAACAACACAAGATGGTTTTCTGCAAGAGTGGAGTAGTTAACAGAGTTTATTGATGACAGCAAGATATCATATTGTTCTTTTCGCAAAATCCTTATCATTAACGAGTATTCTTTATCCAAATGAATTTCTAAGTAGTTTTTCAGAGTAAGGTGTATCTCAGTCAGAGTAAGGTGTATCTCAGTCAGAGTAAGGTGTATCTCAGTCACGCTTTGATTGAGGTTGTTCATTTGAACATTATGGAGATGTAAAACACACGATGTCCAAATTGTCCCTACAGTCGGATTGATCAGAATTATCCGCAAGTATTTTGCCGTCCGTGTACGATATTTGTCACAGAATTTAGGAGTGGAGGCGATGGATGGTGTGGACTTGTTTGACAAGTTTCTACAATAATGTTCTGTTGCGTTGATTGAAATCATCACATAGTACAGCGGATCTACCAGCCGTAAGCGAAATATATACACGTCGTATTCGGGTTCTGCAATATTGTTATCCAGAAATGGGTATATTATTATGTCAACATCGTCTCTCTTGTCGTAGATTCGACGTGAGAGAAAGTTATCTTCATTCCACTAAAAATATAGGTTCAAATATAATGTTCCATCCGGACTATAAGTATTTTTCTTCACTTTCACTGAAGAGGGTACATGTATATGTCCTTCCCAGCGTTGTTAATATAGTGATTACCCAGTGCTATGAGATCGACCATATAGCGTTTGAAGAATGAGATGGAACGGGCTTTGAATTTGATATGGTTATCTTCGGACAATTTCTGCATAAAGGCGTATTCATGCGATACCAGGTAAGTCTGCCAAAATTGATGTCCAATTTGTACCCATTGAGATACCGATACACTATTGGTATAAGGTGTTTCCGAATTTCACATCAATAATAATGGGAAAGTCAAGCAATTCAATTAACAAATAAACATCCCAAGAATGATATCCATCACGTGCAGTAAACTGAAGAAAGGCATTAATATACCGGTGGCCAGTTTTATTGAACACCGATATTATTATATAACTATGTCATTTGATCCAATGAAATCATTTCAATCGCACCACGTGTCCATACAGTACTCAAAGTCATATCGGATCCCAAAATGCCCGTATTGAATTCATAATGTACGCTTTCTGAGGGAGGCAACTATTTTGCTATGACGCCAAAATGAAGAAGCTACGGTCGTACAGGAGTTGGAAACCTTCTGTTTTCTCGCTTGATCATCTTTGGAGGAAATTTTAATATCAAGGTGAATCTAATTCCAAAGTAAAATTACCCGGTCAGTCAAATTTGTCTCAAATGAAGTTCGGAATGTAGAGACGAAATGATAATAGATTTCCATGAAATTTGCAGAATTACAAACTCTATTGCAGTATATGAATTGTACAGACTCTAAATGAATTTATTGCTATATTTGAATAATTAAATTTCCCCCAAATTGTTCGTAAATCTGGCAATATGATTGGCTGATTGACGCTGAATTTTTCGGTTCATACTTCAATGAATCTAAAAATACCTATGCTACGCCCACAAACGCACTACTTGTTTTCGCTATAAATAGCATTGGATCGCTGACCGTAAGTGTAAAATCGTTCTCTAGTGCATAATATTGCCGTCAGTAAAATATATAAACAACTAGAAAAAGGGTCAATTTAAATATTTATTTGTATTGAATAAAATGTTCGTTAAGTTACAATAATTGGATGATAAAAAGAGCCGAGATAATGTCTGTCGGTCTTGCAAGTAGTATCTCGAAAACATCATGAAAATGAAATGGAGGTATGGTGCTCCGACTGTTGTTTACAAATACTGTTAGGGGAGATTAGGCCTACGAGGGCAACAGTATTATTCAGTCACTTCACTGTTCACAAAGGCGGCGTTCAGTTCACCAGAATCGGCACACATCGAAATCCGTGAAAGATTGTCGAATAAAATTGTCGTGTTTCCTCTGTCGTCACCATGTTCGCTCGTACACAACACAGCACAGCCCCCAGTCCATGCATGGCACGTGCGACCGATACAAGCATGCATGCAATGAATGATGGAGGGTTCGAGCTTCGTCACATGGCCTTGGGGGGGGGGGGGGCGAAATGGCTTCCCTATCAAACTTTCTGCGCTATCTCGGAACGACAAAAAATGGAGAGCTGAAACTCCGTGACTTTATAGTTTATCATATTGGAGTCATTTTGAGCCTATTTGCATAACCCCCCGAGCAGAGAATCATGGGAAAATTCAAGATGGCGGCCACATGAGATCCCAGAAAAATGATGTTTTTGTCATTTTTCTTCAAAATTTCTGCTTTTCCGCGATGAAAAGCGGGCAAAAACTATTTTATTTTACATCACATTAATATTTACTAATTTATCATACAGTTTTTGCGGAGAAATTGCATCAATAAAAAATTCGGAAAATTTGTAAATGACGTCACTGTGACGTCATCAAAGCGACCATCTTGGATATTATTACACTTTCTGGTAGCGCTTGACT